>JAPYKE020000581.1:37500-147500 GCA_028554795.2 Sinohyriopsis cumingii | reverse complement strand
AGATTTGACTCTATTTAGCATGTCAGATCCATATAGTATTCGGAGATTTGACTCTATTTAGCATATCAGATCCATATAGTATTGGGAGATTTGACTCTATTTAGCATGTCAGATCCATATAGTATTGAGAAATTTGACTCTGTTAGCATGTCAGATCCATATAGTATTGGGAGATTTGACTCTATTTAGCATGTCAGATCCATATAGTAATGGGAGATTGAACTCTATTTAATTGAACTCTATTTAAAATGACATATACATATAGTATTATGGGATTAGACTCGATCCATATAGTTTTTGGAGATTTCAAATTTGTTTACTCATTTCTTAAAATTAACAAATCATTTATGTTGAAGGTATCTACATATCTCAGTTATCATTACTTTTGTTCACAATATCAGTTTGAAATAATATATGCAACAAAAGGCAATTTATTTTAAAGTTTTGTGAGTAAAATAAATACCAAAAAATATTTGTTTTATAATTCAATTTGTCAATTAGATCAAATGTAACCAAATATTTATAACTTACTTTGGAGGGGTGGGTAGGAGGGAAAGTAGCCAGAATACATTTTTGCCTAAGAGAAGCTTTCTGATGTTTGTCACATATTAAGAAGAAACAAAACAACACCAACACGTGTGTTTAGCGTCAGAGATTTCGCTTTTCTAGGTTATGATATTTTATTCAAAATGCTGTTGATACGAAAATACATAATGTCTAGAATATTTGGGGATTTGAGGTACTTTTGATTTAAAGACAAGCTCGACTATTCATAAGCTTGACTTTTTTTATAGCAGACCCCCTTTTCACAACATTTATCAAGTTCCTTAATGTTCAATTTAAACCATTTTACTACCCAATAAACATAAAGACTTTCAGAAAGTTGAAATTGATGTAACTCAATTACGCAAAATAATTGTTTTTCACAACATTGATTTCTGCACCATTTGGAATAAAAGCAAGAAATCCGTGGATCTGGTTCACCATTTATTACAAATACATTTATTACAAATATGAACTTAATGAACGTGGTTTCTTCCGAACAATATCCAATTAGCTTTCATAAACTTTCTATTCAGTAGTTTTCAACCCTACATATGAATGCAATATTTCTTTTCAGAAACTATAAGTAACTTTATAGACTAGTTTCATTATGACAAAAGAAACAACACTCGATGTTTCAACCTGTATCAATGCCATTTTTTCTTGTTACATGTACGAGGCATGCACATTTAAATTTACCTAAAATAGGAACAAAGGACAAAAATACATTTTTAAATTAAATATAAAGTTATACATAAGTTGCAGATCATTGTTGGTGTTGCTATTGTCATTGTTGTTGCTATTATTATTGGTGTTTGTATTTGTTATTATATTATTATTATTATTATTATTATTATTATTATTATTATAGTTGTGGTTTTAGTTGTTGATGTTTTTATTTCTATTTCGACGTAGTAGTAGTGGTGACGGAAGCAGCAGCAGCAACAGTAGTAGTTCAATTTATAGGTGTTATAGTAGGTATAGTTAAATATCAATGCATATGCTTGGTTTCAATATTCATTTAAAGCGTTGACATTTAATGCTTTTTGTTAGAGAGAGAGAGAGAGAGAGAGAGAGAGAGAGAGAGATCCAAACAAATAGAACTATGTATCAATAATAAAACTAACTCAAATGGAGTTTCTTTGTTTTTTTTTCTGGGGTTTTTCTTGTTCATTTTCTGGACAAATATGTCTTATAGTGTACAATAAATAACGACCACTGTTGCACTACAACGTCAATTTCAATTTACTGTTAATATGTCTGAGTACCGTGATTAAGAAAGGCTTCATACTTACGGTGAATTCACTACTATTCGTGGCAAACCAATTTTCGTGGATTTCAAGATTACTACAAACAACGAAATTAAAGATTCAGCGAACAAGTATACTTCAGTTAAAACAACAAGACTTCTTACCTAATAATTAATGAACCTACTAACATGTATCGAAACCCACGAAAATTGATAACCAACAAAAACATACGAATTTGCATGTATTATCGAAAGCTCTTATTAATTCACGTTTATACTCAATAGTACTAGGAGATAAATATATTTTGCATCTGATATGGGTAAAATATTTTGGAAATAGAACTACGGTTGATTTTATTGTTTATTTATTTGCTAAATTTGTAAATTTCTATGAAACAGGTTGCTGTCATTAACAAGGTTATATGTGTAAGAATTAAGTTTCAAGTTTACAAGGAATCATACCATTTCATGATTGGTATGTAACAAGTAGGACCATCATATCATTTCATGATTGGTATGTAACAAGTAGGACCATCATACCATTTCATGATTGGTATGTAACAAGTAGGACCATCATACCATTTCATGATTGGTATGTAACAAGTAGGGCCATCATACCATTTCATGATTGGTATGTAACAAGTAGGACCATCATACCATTTCATGATTGGTATGTAACAAGTAGGACCATCATATCATTTCATGATTGGTATGTAACAAGTAGGACCATCATACCATTTCATGATTGGTATGTAACAAGTAGGACCATCATACCATTTCATGATTGGTATGTAACAAGTAGGACCATCATATCATTTCATGATTGGTATGTAACAAGTAGGACCATCATACCATTTCATGATTGGTATGTAACAAGTAGGACCATCATACCATTTCATGATTGGTATGTAACAAGTAGGACCATCATACCATTTCATGATTGGTATGTAACAAGTAGGGCCATCATACCATTTCATGATTGGTATGTAACAAGTAGGACCAACAATTCATATATTTTTAGAGGTCTTAAGACGTAAATAACACGAGCCCTTGCTTAATTATGACTGCTCGATACACACTTTACACTGGTATTTATTTGCTTCTTTGTTTCATTATTTCTTGTTTTTTTATATATATAAAATAATCTAACACTCTTTAAATCTTTTTATATGAACTATATCTAAGATTACAAAAAATCTCAAACACGGTTGTATAGTTCTTTAAAGCAAATAATCGCTGACTACTAATTTGTGATATAACTTTCAATTTTCCTTAATAATCTATGTAACGCTGTATTATTTATAAATTATTTCGTCATATTGCGAAGACACGCAGAGTGATATATTGTCTGTTTGCAACAAAATCTTTAAGATGTGAAAATTAAATTTCTTATAAACGAATATATTTCATTACAAGTGTAAAGATAATTATAATATATATATATATATATATATATATATATATATATATATATATATATATATAGAGAGAGAGAGAGAGAGAGAGAGAGAGAGAGAGAGAGAGAGAGAGAGAGAGAGAGAGAGAGAGAGAGTGGGGGGTATTACATCTTCATTAGCAAACGAGGTGTAGGTGAACTATTTATAAAAAGCATAGTCTAACCCACACAAGTCATGGGTGATTATTAAAGATCATCTTTCGTTCGTCCCTTAAATAAATTTCCCTCAAGGAGAAGCATGTATTAGTTTATGCAAACTCATCACAGTTAATTTGGAGTAGTCATCGATAAAAGTGTCCCTTTTATGGCAACTGATTAAAGAATTTCATATAGTCTAAAACAATGCATTATGTAAGCTAAACACAACACATAAATTGGCACTTGCATGGAAATTACAGCAGCAAGAAACAGGTAAACTAGTCAATAAAAATGCATGCTTGCTTACATACATATGACTAGTACAGACATTATATATATATATATATATATATATATATATATATATATATATATATATATATATATATATATATATATATATATATATATATATATATATATATATATATATATATATAAATAAAATGACAATAGCAGCAGAGGAAAGAGAAACTAAACCGACGTTTTACATATAAAATCCTTCCTACCTGCAGCTTCTGTAGTTTCTAATCCCTCAAAAATTTTGTTTGTCATCCCCATGAGGGCATCCAAAGGAGATACATCCTTATTATGCTTGTCAGTTTTTGGCGGTGTATCATCTTCCACATTAATTTCCCCATCTTCTAAATCGGATGAATTTTCACTATCCTTTCCAGAACTAGGGGAAGCATCCCATGGTCGTACTATTCGAGGAACAGCAGCGACCGCATCATTCCTGTTTCTATGATTGTTTCTGGTATCATCGATCCCAAGTATATCTCTGATTCTAAAGGACGTAGGAGGTTTGTTTGGATTTCTAGGGGGTTGAATTTGTACCTTTGCCAGTTTATGGAAAGGTTCATATATGTCCCTTCCGTCGGAGTCATGATAGTATCCATTAGGAGAAGTGGACATGACGCCTGTCCATCGAGGAATAATCCGCAACATTTGTGACAGGAATGTAAATTTTATGTCCGAAATAAGCGTACTTCTCCACAATATTGACGGAAGTCTTCATGCAAGGGAATAGTAAATTCCTAATCAAAGATCCGCCTTGAAATTCGGAATATAAATGCCATGATAAAATCAGACGGTCATATGCTGTTTCTACCCGATAATGCGACTGATGCAAGCAGGTATGTCTACCTCTTAGAATACACCAAAACTGTCAGTAGATTGCCTTTACAGCTGCCATAAAACACATCAGGACACCTTTTATATTTCTGCGTAAAATTTAGACTTGTCTAAAAGACTTCACGTATAGTATATACTAACTACGAACATATCTTACGCAACGACTTGGGATGACATTCCTCCCATGTGATGACTCAGGTCGAGGCTGACGTTACGTTTGAGCGAGTGCTAACCTCTCGGTCGAGGAATTTGGGCCCAAGGGTGCTATCGGTAACCATCATTATCTGTCAGATCGATATTACATCTCCACTATATATCATCAATATTAGCGAATTTACAGCTACTTGACTGTCCCCAAGCAAGTCCTCTTTCTCTTCTACGCCATGCAACGGGTTAAAATCTACTTTACAGCTGTGTCCTGAAGTCTGAAAGAAAATACACAGCGAAAGTGATAAAAATTGTCTTGTGCATCCGATTTTTTTCTTAATAAGAATGTGTTTATACTGTAAATGTCAGCAGACACTCTGACCACACTAAGAAACAATGTTTTATACTGACATGACCCCAATGGAGATCCATTATGTAAATGTCATGATGGGAGGGCTTCTTAAGTTTTGGGAACCGTTCTGATTGGCTGCTAAATTCATGCTGCCCGCCCCCTCAGTCACGGTGGAAAAACATTATTTTCTCATCAACTGCGGCCTTCTGTCAATAAAGATGTGATTAAATTAGCAAGTAGTCTCGGCTATTAAATTCAATCATTAGTATCATTTCAAATGGCAAAACTAATTACTCCTCTGTCTGTATTTCTCTTTAGCTTCCATGGTACCCCTTGTTGGTGGGAGACTGACAGGCAAAATGGGTTGGCCGCTATTAAGAACAGGCTTTGTTCCACGGATTCCTAATTTTCCAATCCTCTCTGTTTGAGAGTCACATTATAAATATGAACACAAGGTCTGAAAGAAGTGTGTTTCAAACCAGAGGGATATAATTTTTGCCAGCATTATTTATGTTGCTTTTTCAACTGTATTGGAAGAATAAACGTGCCAAGGAAGAATCCTCCTGTCGCTCTGACTTGTGCAGTCAGATGACTGTGGTTTAGAAATCCCAATGTTGAGACACTCAAGTAAGACGTATGTATGCCATAAACCCCTTTGTTTTCCATCTTAACGCATTAAATATACAACACATGGCTTTGTGCGAATGATTAATTTTTTCTGCTGTCCCAAATTTACTTTATAATGAATGTTTAAATACTTACTTGGTTCTCAAGTGCGCTGTAAATACATGAAGAAAGTCGGAGATTTGTTATGATAATATTTGTTCGGGTCTTTTCTTTGCCACGACTGGGACATCTGGATTATGGCATATTTTCAATAAAGACCACATACACTATAAACGTACTCCTAAATACTCAGGTTTATTGTTGCGAAAAGTAAACCTTCAAGTTAAATGGTTCAGCTGTTGAAATTTATGTTACTGATTTTGTCTGTTTACTTTGATCTTTTTGCTGATAGGGACTCCTAAAAAGTAGCTTTATATACGGGTGTCAAAATATGTAATTTTCCTTTCAGTCAAAATACATTATATTAAAGCCGAAGGTTTCTAGTTGATGTCCTCGATATGTGATATCGCGCTTCTAGATGGCAAATAGGGGTGACAAATTATTACTTTGGCTTTAATAGAATATATCACAGATCAGCAGTTTTTCCTTTTCCTAATCCAGAGATGAATACGGGTGATGTACTGGTGTTGACTACCTTTGATGCTATCTGTCTCTAAACTGACCTCTTAGCCAAGCTAGCGGGAGTTAATTAATGACCTTATCCATGCTTCCTTTTAAGCCGGGTCCTTTAATTTTAATGATTTGTAACAAATGTATTCGTCGTGTTTCATATTCGTAAATTATATGAACAAGACACAAAACTAAGATCAAAGGGGAAATAGTACTTAGCGGACTTTGTTCATCTTTTTAGGTATTTCAATTACTTTTAATTTCGTTTATTTTATTGCAAGAATGTATGCACACTTTTAATCTACTGTTTCGTTAACAAGAAATAACAATGTGGAAAACTTTTAAACAAAGTTGATACTTTGTAATCTTACGGTTACTTTTAATAGTAATAACAGAAGTAAACGGAGAAAATTACAAGTTTGAAGCGTAAGGAATGCTTAGATTATGTCTTTCTTTGCCAAAATCTATTTGACTTTGAAGTTATATACCCTTCAATCTCTGAATTCTTTTGACGGTTTGTACACGTTTTCATGAATTGTCACCAGCAGAGCAAATATATGATTTTCGATTCTGTTCCTATGTAATGTATTTATGAATCATTTAACCAGCTGATCGATCAATCGATCTATCGATTATATTAGCCCACCTGTCAACGTTCGATCTTTTGTGTATTTTCTTTTCTTTATTTCCTCATCTATATATTACTTACTACTCAGTATCTCAGACTTTGTATGTTATATGATTTTAAAAATAGCTTTCCGTTTTATTTTCTTCCTGGTTAAAGCAATTCAGTTTACTTACACATTGTTGTGTAATATATTTTTTTTGTTTTGTTTCTGAAAATATTTTTAACATAAATAATTGTATTTCCTCTCAACTGTTTTAACCCTTATAAACCAGTTATCTTTGTCTCCACAGCTAAAATTTCTAAATCGTCTCTGGTATCTATCTTTATATATATATATATATATATATATATATATATATATATATATATATATATATATATATATATATATATATATATATATATATATATATATATATATATATATATATATATATATATATATATATACATATATATATATATAAACAGTTTCCCAATGCCGCCACAGTTAAACAAGCTCTTCGTCCGGAGAAGAAGCAACTTATAAACTTGTATATATATGTGTGTGCTATTATGTCACTGCGACTTAATTGAACTTGTTATATTATGAATTTCATTCAGACTTTACTTTTTCTTTCTGTGCAGTTAGTGAAACATGTAAAAATCATTGATTCATTTTCCTAAGTAAAATCATTTTAATTTCATTGCCTTTCCTCTCATACATACCCTATTAACATAATCAACACGTGCCATTACTCTGGAAACGAGTTATATATATGGCAAGCGGAAACTCACTCATCTATTTTCATGGTATTAAAAAGAGAAATAAAATATAGTTCATTTGGAAATGGCTCTTGAACGATTCTTTTGTTGCCCTGTCTTTCAATGCAATATAAAACTGATTAGTTGTTATATAGGAAATTTGAATTTGACAGCTTTTTGAGATTGTACCTCCTCAAAAAAACATCGTGGTCTTTTTAAAAGATTGAGATTTTAATTAATTATTTTTTATACTAAGCTCAAATGATTTTACCATTATCCTTCAATGAACAATTTGTGAATTTTTGCCATTTGTTTGCATCTTATTGTCGTGGACTTTTTTTTATCCGTAAATATTATAATATTTAAAAATAAAGATTAAAAAGGAACTTTGGCTGTTTACTTACTTTTTCCCAGAATGTTATAGTCAGGATAATAATAATGATAATAATAATAATAATAATAATAATAATAATAATAACAATAATAATAATAATAATAATAATAATAATAATAATATTATTATTATTATTATTATTATCATTATTATTATTATTATTATTATTATTATTATTATTATTATTATTAATATTATTATTCTTATTATTATCATCTTATTAATAATAATATTATTATTGTTATCATCATCATCATTATTATTATTATTATTATTATTACTACTACTACTATTATTGTTTTTAATATTTTTAAGATTATTGCTCTTGTTGGTATGTATGTATGTATGTATGTATGTATGTATGTATGTATGTATGTATGTATGTATGTATGTATGTATGTATGTATAGTTTACTGATACAGAAGAAATTTCGAAAGTTTGTCTTAGTTTGTTTAAATGCGGATTAATTTGGTTTTAATATACCATAGTAACTGCAACGACTCCCAAATTTATATATTTTGCCATCTTTTATACAGAGATTAACAAATATGTTGAAAACGAATGCAAATCAAGGTTTTTAGGTGTCAAAAATATCTTTTTATCTATCTATCAACTTCGGCGGAATAAATGCATACATAAAATTGTGAGAAAAAGTGAGAAATGAAGGTCAGTCAAACGTGAACATGTTACAACAGTAGCATGCAGGTCAGTCAGACGTGGAGATGTTTAGAAATGCTACCATTTGAAATGGATCAATCAATATACTTTTACATCCATATTTGGGATGAAGACAAACGGCGTTTTAATACATAGATTGGAAATACGAACAAACATATTCTAACTGAATTAACTGCAGATGCAAAGTAATGATTTTTAGGGGTGATCAGATAATATTACAATCGTAACACAAACAAGATCGAGGAAGACAACGACTATGGCGATGATGACAGCAATCTCAACAACCTTGTTGACCGGACATGTCTCTATAAGAAACACCTGACTCATCTATATGAGATCTTGAGATTTTTTTATATTTTAAATTGTTCAAATTTGTCAAATATTCCACAGAAAAGAAATAGTTTGCATTTTTTAACATTAGGCAGTAAAACCTTCTTAATGAAGTGCATTTATTACTGGTATAATTTGTATGTTAAGATCATGGTCGCTGATATAATGATGATTACAATGACGACGAAGACGATGATGATGAAAAGGGTATTCTTGTTTTTGTTTTATTACTACTGCTACTTATTATTATTATTATTATTGTTAGTAGTAGTAGTATTAGTAGTATTAGTAGTAGTAGTAGTAGTAGTACACACTCACGCACGCACACGCACACACAGACACACACGCACACGCACACCCACACCCACACACAACACAATGGCAGATAGATAAGTGACATAATAAAAGACATGAAGACAAACATCTGGTCGATTTAATTTTTTGCATATTCTGATAATCGAGTCTTCGTGATTAGTTGCTTTGCTTTAAAAACAGTTTCAACTCAGGATATCCTTATCAGCAGTTAAATGGCGGAACAAAATAAGTAGTTTGTCCATAACGAGCCTCGAAGACACACATGTACACTATCAAGGGGTATATAAAAGAAAATATTAACGACAGATACAACGAAAAACCAAGAGGCTTGCAATATAATGGTAGTAAGAAAGTGTGTATTAAAAATACCAGGAATTGCAGCAGCAGCAACAAACAACAACAAGCCAACGAATAAGCAAACACGATGATTCTAAATAAAATAACGTTTGATGCAGACCACGTTCATGTAGATGAAAATTAAATTGTGTAAAGTATTTATTGTACCAAAACTTTTCAAAATACGAATTTATTTAGAAGCTGATTTAATTATTCTTACTATCCAGAAGGATGAAAAAAATAATGGAATAACTTCCAGTTGATGAAACCGATCGAAAATGATCGAACGGAACAATGACTGTACTTACCCAAGAAGTCAGGTGGATTCTGATTGGCGGCAAATTTAACTCCTTCATAAACTACAGTGAAATGAGAGAGAGGGGGGGGGGAGAGGTTTTAAGTTTGAATATTAGACGTTTGTGAAGGTGATGCTTTCGTTAGATATTGGTGACACATAAACGACAGTACAAACGATAACCAAACTATTTTCCCGTTAAGTCGTAATTCAGATTGATTCTGTTATAGCCTTCGACTTTTTTGTTTTGTTTTGATTATTTTTGGTTGTTTGTTTGTTTTGTTTGATTTAGCTTTTTTTGTTTTGTTTCGCGGTTAAGCGTTGATTGTATTGCCGTTGCCACTGTTGGTCATATATAGTTAAATAGTGATATGGCTGTCATAATGACTGCGATATTTTAGAAGCATATGGGACGGATTTATTGATATCGGTGATGGTGTTCAATTAGCATCTAAAAATAAGCATGACACAGTCGGATCACGACCGTGATTGAAGCTATTCAATAATTATAGGTTTAATCCGGCTATTAATCTTGGCATCGTCTCTGATTCCAATGTTTGTCGCACAAGCATGAAACAGTAGTTCTATGTTTTTTTTTAATGAGCTAATGGGATGGCTATTCCACATTCATTTCTTTTGTTCTGACCAAATTATTTTATTAACATAATTTAATATAATTATAAATATTTCTCATGCAAACCCTCAACATTTCATTGCTTTTAAATTGTGAGTTTTAATGAAAGAATGAAGTGTAGACGGAATAATCTTGATTATGAAGCGTTTAATGGACGTAAACATTGTGTAACGAGCATTTAGTGCATCCATCCATGCATATATGTATATATGTATGTATGTATGTATGTATGTATGTATGTATGTATGTATGTATGTATGTAGTTACGAAACTAGCCAAGGTTAACAAAATTATTAAGCTCGTGTCATGCATTTCAACCGGAATGAGCTCTTAGGTAAAATCCTCCTCTAGATCTCCCTGTATCTATTTCTGTTTGTCTATCTATCTGTCTGTCTCTCACTCTCTTTCTCTCGGTCTTTATCTCTCTTTATGTCTCTCTCTCTCTTCCCCCTCCCTCCCAGTTGTGTGCCATCCAGAAAGGGGGTGGGGTGGGGTGGTGCCATCGGGAGAGTTGAAATACCAGTACAAGTTTTCAACCCAAATGAAGAAAAAAAAAACTACTTGCAAACATAATATATTTTTCTTTGTGTTTACATTTTAAAGTTATCTGTAGGGGTGCAAAAGGAAGGATCCGCCCAGGGTGCTAAATACTTTAGGTGCTCCCTGCTGTCTTCCCTCTCATATTTGTGGTAGTATAGAGAAGACATCATAATAAAGCTGAGTGATATTTCCCTGTTCCATCGTACCATTACAAGCTTTGAAAAATAGTTCCGTACATAGGCAACTTTGAACGATTTGCTCTGAAACACTCGTCATTATTTCTTTTCCCATTTCAATTCAGTTAAATTTACTTTTCTTTTTCTACGCGTTTAAACAGCGATAAACCCCATTTGCGGACGATATGTACCACACCCCTTTCCAAACAGAGCTAAAAAGCATCTTTGTTTTTAAAAGTACAAACGCACTTTGTCTGCTATTTACTCTAGAAAAGAATAATGCTCTCTTGCTGTTAAAAATGTTTCCTTACAAAAAAAAAATAAAGAAAAAGGTAAAAACACAAATATTGCAAATGTCTTTATTATCTAAAGAGTGTATTTCCATTTTGACTTTAGATATGACAAAAATAAAAATAAGCACAACAACAAACTTAAGTCAAGAAACTTTAAGAGAGGTTTCAAGAGAAAGGGTCGACCGCTTTAGGCTGCATATATTGTATTCCCATATTTTATGAATTACGTGAGAGTAAATTATCCTGATAATGTTGAATTATATTGATCATGTTGGGTGTTGATGCTTCAGATTTCACTTTGAAAGATATGGTATTAAAAAAAACAAAAAAAAAAACAATGAGATATAGACAATGACGATCATGATGATGACTGTAATGTTTCAATGAATAAATAAACAAATAAAGACTTACATAATTTTGGATAGTAAAATCACATGTGTCTGAAACGCCAATACTCCAGTATTAGTATAACGTTGAGTTAATTGAAGGAGTGTTCCTTATGTCATTTTAAATATCCGATGACTACTGTTTTGATCAATAAATATCATAAGAGAGAGAGAGAGAGAGAGAGAGAGAGAGAGAGAGAGAGAGAGAGAGTGTATGTGTGTGTGTGTGTGTGTGTGTGTGTGTGATCTGGATTTTAAACGTAGCTTTAACAATTTTTCAGTCATATCGCTACGATGTCTGCAGTGTGACAGTTTATAGTGATGTCTAGCACTGGGGCATCATGCCGCAGATATGTAGCATGATGTCCCACCCAGTCATACTATCCGGACACCAGGCCGACCAGTCCTAACACTAACCTCTTAACGCTGAGCGCCAAACGAGGCAGCTGTTAGTACTATCTTTTTAAGTCTTTGGTATGACTCGGCGGGGCATCGAACCCACGACCTACCGCACGAGAGAGAGAGAGAGAGAGAGAGAGAGAGTTACAAATTTCTGTGGATTATTAGATCGTCCAGTAAAAAATATATGTATCCATTATCATGGACAACCCTATATCAACAAGATTATACATTGTATCATAAATAAGATTATCCTTGAAGTCTATATACTTATATTTCAAATGAAAAAGTACTTCAGTCGGTGTATGGAATTCAGACGATAGAATATGTTTAAAACGAATGATAAATCTTTTTTGGCAATTAGTGTTTTCTTTTTCTTCCTTATATTTAAATATATTCAGCACTTTATGGAGCATAACAGAAGAGGATTACCGTGTCGTAGATGTACTTTAGGATAAATAAATAGACAGACATACCGACGGACATACTGTAAACATACAGCAAATACATGTTATTGCATTCACTGGAGAATAGCAGAGACAAGAACATCAGCAACTTTGTTCAATGTCCTATTACTATTTCAATGGGCGCTACATATATTAAAATGTAGGGTAATCACGGTTTATAGTCCATCAATTAATTTTGTATGTATGTTTACCAGAAACTGTTTCTGCGAGCGCGCGTGTGTAAAACGATACAAAACAATGAAAGTTATTCTTTTCTTACTCTTTCTCAGAAAATTGTGTGTGTGTGTGTGTGTGTGTGTGTGTGTGTGTGAGAGAGAGAGAGAGAGAGAGAGAGAGAGAGAGAGAGAGAGAGAGAGAGAGAATATTGTGGATGTATGCTGTTGACGTATGTGAAGTACAGGGATATTTATGTTCACATATATATGAATTAAAAGTGTAACAATAGCCATTCTTATTTGAATAGTTAACCGGTTTATACCGATGTGCTTTCATTTATATATGAACGGGTGCTACATTTGATAAATCTCAAATGATTCACATTGTTTACAAAGCAATAAGTTTGTCTGGGCAATTAGTACATTTCCCCCAAATTTGCTGCATTTTATATTGCACCTTATCATAATCTGAGGGTGATAGAACAGAGTTTATATTTTGGAAAATTAAGAGAGTGCGATTGTATGGCTAGGGATAGCAATATGTGCAATACAGAGAGGTAGACGAACCGACAAAAAATACATTTTCTTAAAGAAAGAATTAAGGACAGTGAAGCGGGCAAAGGAATGGCAGAATGAAATCTCTTGCAACTGAAACTGGAAGATTTCAAATGTTAATAAGCTTACGGATAGCAGATATTTCACATTGTGTGCACGATTTCTGTTGGAATAAAATGTTGGTCTGGTTGCTTTCTCAGTATAAATTGTTTTATCTATAATGTGATAAAATTCTAAACAACCTTCAACTGCTTTAACAACTGAACCAGCAGCAGGGAAGTCGTACAGACCAGGTGGCTCAGATAAATTTAAGCCTCCCACACAACATTTCTCCGTAGAAGCCTCAGATTGCAGAAATAAACCTTCCTGCGCAAATTAATCCGCGAAATTTCGACCCGGGATGCATTTTCAGACATAAAAAAAAACAGCATTTTGGGGGGGGGGTATAGTAAAATTTGTTTGTGATTGCAAAATTGGGCTGCAATTTTATGAGTAAATTTGATCAAGACCAACTCGATACCTACTACGTGGATCATGAAGATTGATCGTGACAAAACCGTGTGGTGTTGCCTGAGCGTGACTGAAGAAATTTTTGAATTTATTTATATCCATATCGCCGTTGCACCAAGTTTGATGAATATTTCTTAGCGTGTGAGTATCAACGCCATTAAAAACTGATAAAATATTACAATTATCTCTAATTACCTTTGGAATTTGCGTATATCGCTGCGTCACGTAAATCACATCGGTGTTTTTGTGTCGGCCACGCGAGAATATCCTAGCTGGGTTAGTTTGCTTATCCAGCATCACATCATCAAATACGACAAGATTATTAGTATCACCGTCTAAACTTTCCACCGATGGAGCTTCATTGATATCCGTTATAAATTCTATTGTGCCATCCTCAGTATTATCGCTAAATTCTTTTAGTACTTGATAACATCGCTGATCATCAACGGATGGGGCAACCAAATACAATTTGTCCCATTTTAGCCATCGCATTATCAAATTCAACAACAATTGCGTCTTTCCAGAACCAGATGGTCCAATGATTATCATTCTTATCGAATTTGGTAATGCCTCGGTGTGTTTTACTTGCTCGCGTTTTTTCGTGGCTGAAAAATCAATTACATTCATGTTATTAGAATATTATGGATTCATATTGTGTTAAGTGTCGCACTCGAACTGCTACGCTAAATCCAATCGAAGTCGTTACACGCAATAACAGAAATGCAATCAAAGGTGAATGTGAAGTTTGCAAGACAATCAAGTTTAGATTTGTAAAAAAAAAAGTAGAACCGGAGGAGACATCGCTGCCTCCTTAACAAATCTACCTGGAGCTCCCTGGGCGAAATATCCCGGAGAGAAGCATCTGCCAGGATATAACTACTGCGGACCTGGTACAAGGCTTGATATAAGACTTAACGATAATAATCAACCAAATCCTGGTGAAGATCCAGTAAACGCTATCGATAACGCATGCTACTATCACGATCTTGCATATCGCAGCGGAGATTTACAACAAAGACATCTCGCTGATATCAGACTAATTCATGCAATAGACGCAATTCCTGATAAAAATTTCAAAGAGAAATTGGCAACTTGGTTAATAAAAGGCGCGATGAAAGGTAAATTAGTACTAGGTGCTGGTAATTTATAATGGAGCAAATATATTATTCTCCGCGAGGATTTTGGCGAGGAAAATCAGCAATAGCTAAACTTGCCAAGGCAGCAAAAGTAAAGCAATCTGTCGCTGAATCGTGGCTATCGAGACAAGCGGTCTGGCAAATTTATCTTCCTCCGCCTAAGAAAATATCATATGCGAGTTTCTCTGTCAGCGTCCCTAATGAAGTCCATCAGGCTGATCTTATGTTTCTTCCTTACGATACCGTCGACGGAGTCACATATAAATACGTGTTGACGGTTGTTGATATCGCTAGCAGATACAAGGAAGCGGAACCGTTATCGAATAAAACAGCAACGGAAATAGCAAAAGCATTTGAGAAAATTTATTCACGATCTCCATTAACATGGCCGAAGCTTCTCCAGGTTGATCCAGGTCGAGAATTTCTTGGCGCGGTTACTTCACTGATGAAAAAGAATAATGTTAAAATCCGTCGCGGTATTGTAGGTGTTCATCACAATCAAGCTATCGTTGAAAGATTCAACAAAACACTAGCAGAAAGATTATTCGGATATCAGTACGCGAGAGAATTTATCCAAGATAAACGATCTCACGATTGGGTAACAAGATTACCTCACGTGATTAACGCACTAAATAACGAAGTAACACGAACAATATCAATGAAGCCCGCAACTGCAATTACAAAACCAAATATACCACTAAAGCGAAGTTCCACAATTCCACCTGTGCTAGGTAGAATCACGGTCAGATATTTATATAAGGAGGGGGAAGCCGAGGGTGGAAGAAAAAGAGCAACCGATCCAACCTGGAGTGTTACAACACATAAAATATCAGCCGTAACAAGATCGTCAGGAAGACCAGCAATTTATTTTCTAGATTCATTAGCTCCACAACGCGGATTTACCAAAGAAGAATTGCAAATAATACCGAAAGATACTCAATTACCGCCATCGTCGTTAATGTGAAATTTAATTCTACCTAACTGAGATAATTTTCTTACTCGAGAAACTGCTAGATAAACTAAATTCGACCATGAAATTCTATCATCGACAATCCAGACTTGGTCATCTACTGTTAATCCCTGTGACGAGTGAATCGTTGCTGCGTATCCAAGTTTCCATGGCGATCTTTCCGCGTTTATTGTATCATTGACAAGATTAATATCAACGAAAATAATATCGTTTAGTACCATTATTTTTTCTTCTCCGCATGGCAAAGTAACATTAATATTTTGTTTCCTGGTATCAGCGGGCCTGTAGCACAATGGTACCTGCAGCGTTGGAAATCTCTCACAGTGAAGCTTGAATAGCATTTCCTGAATAGCATCGCGAATAATTTTTCTGCTAGCAACGATCAAATGATCCGGACGCCACAAATTTAGAAAATTATCCATTGGAGTCTCGTCTATTATTTTTCTCATTACATCACATTGAATTTTATTCGGTTGTAATCGAATCATTTTTTTAAACTCAGTTAGTAAATTATCATTGGATCTATAATCAGCGTCAATCTCCTCATAATAATCTACAAAATTTCTAAGCCACCCGTGTGGAGATTCACCATCAATAGGATCAGGCTGCCCATGATCGCCGCACATTATTACTGCGGTGTTTTTTTCTTCTAGCCAACTTAGGATTGATTTTAACAAAACTAAATTTACTGTACAAATTTCATCAAATATTATAATCTTGTTGACGTACTTGTTTCCCATGCGAGCCGAATCCCATAATCCACCGCTATACTTGAAATAACTATGATACGTACAAGAATTAACGCCGCGTTGTCTTATTTCTCTCGCTAATCTGTGAGTTGGAGTCAACACGATCATATCAGATTTTGAAAATAAATTTATCGCTCGTGTTGTTTTACCACTACCACCAGGACCGTTCATGTATACAAATTTGTTACGTGAAATCGAATCGAATGCGGATGCTGCTGTTGATACTTCATCATATTTATCTTTATGAAACTTATCGCAATCTTCTACATCCGCGTCCTCACAATAATCTAGAATATCCTCGTTTTTTATTCTCCAGGTTCCCCAGGAACCATCGGTGATTAAATTTTCCAGCCTGCACTGAAATTTCTTATCGATATAAAACGAATCCGTTGCAACCCTTACCGCGATATCAGAAAATTTATTTATCATCGACAGCAAATTGATACTCACATAAGCGAGCATCGATGATCTTAAATGAGTATACTGCGCTGACTCTCCATCGAGATAAGTGATCACTGTACCTAACTTCGTTCCATCAATAATAATATTTTCTCTGTTGCAAAATATTCCACGCGATACTGTATCAGCAATAATAAAATCCATCTCGGCATCATTGATAAATAACCTAGCGTGGCGATGTTTATGATCAACTGATCCTCCTTGAGTAAATTTACCAATTATTTTTCTTCCAATATCTTTCGCGTTTTCACAATCTGTCGGCAACCACACCTCGGTTTGCTTTCTATACGATATAATTGCTTCACTTACCGTCAATGATATTAACATCGACGAATCCAACATAAATCTCAACAATACCGTAGGGACCCATCTTCGCTGAGATAAATGCCGACCAAACCAAATATAACAAATTTTATGCAAATTTTCAGCAAACTCGAACGAAGTAACATGAGCGAATCCGGTCATAACAAAATCAGGTAATGGTCCGTTAATTGCAACTCTCG
This sequence comes from Sinohyriopsis cumingii, assembly GCA_028554795.2. Classification (NCBI taxonomy): domain Eukaryota; kingdom Metazoa; phylum Mollusca; class Bivalvia; order Unionida; family Unionidae; genus Sinohyriopsis; species Sinohyriopsis cumingii. Next base: position 129,593 of record JAPYKE020000581.1, on the reverse strand, counting down.
TCATCTCGCTAGTAGGATGGCCAAATTTAGCAAAGTAATCCGCACAATCACCATATCCAAGGAAACTTCCAGGATAACACGCGCTCATGTCAACAGAGATCATATCTTCGAAATAATACTTGGTATTCCATAATCCTCCATGACCATATTCGATACAACTAAGTTGAATATCATTAAGGAACTCATTCCTTGTAGGTTTCCACGAGTTTCTTTCTCTGGCAGCGTGAGCAGCAACAGATGGAACAGTAAAGCAGTTCGTTAATAACTGATCTGGATTTGACGAATACTTCACCGCGATATTTTTCATTGATTCGTGTAATATTTCATCACGGTAAATATCTCCTCGTGGCAAGATAAATTGATCATATTTTTCTTCGCTCGAGAATAACCAAACTGATATTGGATCAGACTTGGCTAATAGTTTGATATATCGGAACATGGCATCGGAATTGTCTTTTCCACCATCCGTGGAAGATTCCACGGGATAGAATTTAATGGAGCGATCCTTCGGGAATATCATCACTGACTGAGTCCACGCATGTGAATTATGATCAACAATTTCGATTGGTGTTCCTCGAGAACTATACGGCGATGAATATAGTATTTCTCCCGATAATGTTTTAACCGTAATAGGAAATTTAAGTTTTTTACTCAGCGCAGCAACATCATCAATCGATGCACCATCAGTAACTGTCTTTGCCCATGAATTAATTTTATCCAATCTCAATTGAGTCAGACCAGATCCACGACGAGCATTTTTCATATGCTCGATAACTCGCTCAGCTACACAATTTATTTTCGGTGATTCTTTCATCGCGGGTAGATTTTTCGCATCAGGATTATTATTTAGCCGATAAATTCCATACACAACAGCACTAGATGGATACGCTCTAACGTAATAAGGACCATCAATCCCCAGTAACAATCCCGGATTCGAATTCTTATCAAGAACGACATTTTTCTTACCACCGCGTATTGGATCTCGTTTATCACGAATAATCCAAGTGTCATCGGGCATTTGTGCAATAAATTTTATTCCAAAGATAAATCGCTCCTCTTTGTGTTCAGATTTTATGTGTTCGATTATCTTTTTTGCTCGTTCCAAATTCATCGTAGCATCAACGAAGTTAGTTTTCCACGTCGACCAAACATGAATCGCTCCATCATCGAAAAATTCTTTCTTTGCACGATCAACCTCTGGAATGATATATTCTGCCTCATCAAGATCAAATAAATCCATTATTATATTTTAGACAAATATCTAAATTATAATATGCAATGCAAATGGATAATAGTCGGATCAACAAAATCATGTGACAAATCCTGTAGAGGTGAATATTGTGGCGCTCACATATACGAAATTCGACGAGGTAACAAAGGACCACAACGATGTTTAGTTTGTCAAGTTGGCATTCGAGGAAAGACACGATTGTGTTTCTCCTGTGGAGGGAAAAAATATCGTGAATTACGAAGATATTATGAAAAAAGATCCTCCTCAGTGATATCCTGTGAAGAAGATTATATTAATCGTTTCAAAGCAAATTATGATTTAAACAAAGAGAATATCATATATGGAAATGAAATCAGCTATTCCTGCAATGAAAATCTCACACGAGTATAAATCGCATCCTACCATCGAAGGTTATGAGGCATCCGAAGATGGTAATGTCAGAAATGCTAGAACGAAATATCGTGTGGGATGTATTGGTAATTCGGGATATCTCAAATTTACAGTCCATAAAAGAAATAAAAGAACAGAATGTTATTACAATCATAGATTTGTGTTCGAATGCTACAAGGGACCGATAGAAATTGGACTTGTTATCGACCACATTGACGGGAACAAACTTAACAATGAGTTATCTAACCTTCGAGTTGTAACTCTGAGTCAAAATTCAAAGTTTGGTAATAACCGTGGATTTCCTAAGTATTCGAGGGCCGTCAAATCAGTAAATCAAAAAACCGGTGAGGAACTTGCGTTTACGTCGATGCGTGCAGCTGCAAAAAAATTCGTTATTAATTCACATTCGGTACGACGAGTAGCAGAGGGGAAAATCAATAGAACTTTTTCTTATGATGCTAATTCGTGGATCAAATTCTCTTATATCCGAATAATACCAGACTCAGATAGTGACGAAGAATAATTGAATACTACAAAATTAATATAATGGACGAAGAAACAATAAACGACATCATTGTAGCGATTGATGATCTGAAGAAAAAGATAAATCTTCCATCGGAGTTAGACACAAATAAAATTCGATCGGAATTTGAAACGATTATTCAAGGGAAACTTGAATACAAATACACACTGCCGTCCGAATATAAATTAATAAAGAAAATCCAAATTGCGATATATCAATCACTTGCAACAATCAGCGATGATCGCATCGAGGATTTTGTTAAATTATCGATGTTGGTAGAAAACGCTAGATTGATTTTATCAGACGCGTATGAATCACGAAAAATTACAAGTTCGCGTGTCAGGCAGTTGAAAAAACTTGTCGATGAAAGTAAAATTAGGGAATCATCTATATCCTGAATAATTTCTGCAAAACAAAAAAAAAGATTAATTTTGAACATTCCCCTGGTTTTTATTTATTTTTTTCGCCTATTTTTCCCACGGATACAGATTTGAAAATCTCACTCACGATTTCACCAAAAGATTGATACTCACAGTTTCCCCGCGTATATCAAGTAAATTTCCTTTCTGATCCGTTAGTTTGAAATTTATTCTTGACAAAAATCGATTATGACATCGCAGGTAAAACGGATTCATTGGTTCCTTGATTATCAAATAACCAGGAGATGCGCTAGGTGAAAATGAATACAATATAAAACCCTGATGGGCTTGATTTGACTCTGACGCATCAACATTGTAACTACCCTCGACAACATCCGCGTGAAGATAAATCGCGATAACTTCCGTTATATTAACGATACCCGGCGAGATATGCCGTCCGCCACCAGTCGGATCATTATTGTGTTTGAGAATCAATTCCGATTGTATTTTTTTAGTCCATGTGGCATGTAATTTCGGAAATAAATCATCAATGGTATCAGTGACGGATTTTCTCATCGCATCAAAATCAGAATTGGGAAATTTGAAATTTGGTAGCGTTTCATTGGTTAATTCAAATACTCTCATGAATTTTTGTTTTTCTCCTGAGTTTTTGATCAACTCGAATTTGCTAATAGGAAGAACATACTCGGCAATTGATATATCGTCGACTATCGCCCGAATAAACATATCATGATAATATTCAATATCATTCGCAAGTTGATTTAAAATTTTCACGTGCTTTATAATTTCGCTGCATGAACCAGATTTATTTAGGATGCATTCATGAAATGATCCTCGCAATAAATTTAATTGTGATTCGTGCTCTTGAATAAACTCGTCTAGTGTTCTTCTTACCAAGATACCGTCTATGGGGGTTATTATCCTGTTAATGTGGGTAGCGTCGAAGATTTTCACATCTGGGGGGATTTTAGGAAGAGGCAGCCATGAGAGAATTCTTTCGTTAATAAAAGTGAAAGCGAACATTACTAGGTTAAATTTGTGGTTATTCATGAGATTGATGGCGCTGTGGATCAAGGGTTTGTGTTTGATATCTCCATACCATCCTTCGTTGGTTGTAAAATCTTCCTTTTTTGGTTCCGGTAGTTCTGGAAGGGTTTCATCATACCAACCTGGAATAATAACATCCGATTTTTTTGGTTCTACCAGAGGTGCGACCTCGGGCCAACCTAATATGTTTCTAATCGTTGATTGGTAAATATCTACCACGTACGGTGATTTCACTTCTATCATTGACGATAGTGTTGGATCATGTGAAGATATTTTTATTCCCGGAGTAGCATCGCCGGTTAAATTTGATATTCTAGTGGTAAATTCATTATTCAGTTGATCAATTTCGTAACTACCGGTTGGTATACCAACGACGATCCAATCAGGTGTTCCATCGGGTTTATTTTTATTTGCAAAAACAAGTGAATTATTTGACATCAAATTACCGAATGATTTCGATCTAACATTAGGCCAGCTGTTGTAGACGCGTAATTGTGTTAATGCAATTTCGTTGACGCTGATTGGTGTTGAGAAATTAATACTAAACTCGGGTTTCGTTGAACTTAGCGATATTAACGTTGTTGTTGGTGGTGTCGTGTTTGTCACGATCTTGGCTAACTCGGACATTATTAATATTCATTTGTTCAATCTCCGAGTAAATACTAATCATTGAAGAAAATTCTAGATCGGATATAATACCATCGTTGAGACTTTCAGAAAGTAACAATGATAACTTCGAGTACGCATCATTGATTTTAGCAAGTTTATTTTTATATGATGATAATTTTTCACTTGTGCACGATGATATTTTTTTCGCGATGATATTAAGAACACCCGCGATTGTTGTTGTTGACGAGATTATTATTGTTGCTACGATTGGCGCAATTGTTGTTATCGCGGATAGAATTATTCCTGCGCCGACAACCACGGCCGATACCGCGTACACTGCAACATCAATGATAACTAATTTGCGCTGGTATTTATTTATTTTTATCTGATAATCGTCAAGTTGTTTTTTTAGCGAATCCTGCCATGATCGCGCCTGATTGTAGCGGTAATCCGATGCGGTCATTTATTAATTAGTTTATCCAATCAATTGTGTTTGTTTGGTAAACATATTCGAAAATTACAAAATACTTCACCGATCTCATGGTGGTTCTATCTGGTGGTTCTAACATAAATGTTTCGTCGATATTTTTAGTTAGTAAAATACTTAAATACCCGGAAGATTCATTGAAGTTATGGTACCATTCATGCTTTTTCATTGTTATCTTAAATTTTATCCTTGATAGAATATATATTCGATATAACCCAGTAATTGGCACAGAGAAGTTGAATAAATTTTCCTCGGGGGTCCACATTTTCACTCCCCCCAGACCGGACACCACAAACGGTATTGAACAAGTAAGATTATATGTTCCTACCTCTGGTGGAAATTTAATATTTTTTAATAATCCAATATGTTCCCTAACTATTGTTTCTTTTAAATTATCAATTTTTGTGGCTGTGTCGAAAAATTTATTGTTCAAACTTCGCATTGTTGAAACATCCGCGTGTATTTCTCTCACAATTTCTCTGAGATCGTCGTGTGATGTTATATCGACTTTTTTGTCAATTTTTTCGTCGTACATTGATGTATCGACCTTTTGACGCGCTAATTCACGTACCACGTTAATTTCATCGTTGATGGATTTTATTTGTCCTTGCATCACGTTAATCCCCTTGGTAAATTCAGGAACAACAACATTACCGAGTTTAATAATTTCCTCGTTGATTTTTTTGTTGAGATCGTCGATTGATGGTTTCTGACCAATCGAGATATTTACTTCGTTAATTTTGGCAAGAATATTAGTAATTTCCTCGTTGATTTTTTTTATTTTTTTGTTGAGATCGTCGATTGATGTTTTATCGATTTTCTGACTCATCGAGATATTTACTTCGTTAATTTCGGCAAGAATATTAGTAATTTCCTCGTTGATTTTTTTTATTTTCTCGCTAAGATCGTCATGTGATTCTTGATCGGCTTTTTTATTTGCTAGTTCGTTTGCGGCGGAGGAAGTATCGCTGGATGTTTTTATGTTCTCGTCAAATTTTTTGCTAAATTTAGCTAAAGCATCTTCAAATTTTTTAAGGTCGTTATTTAGCCTGTTAAGTCTTTTTGTCATTCTGTCCTGAAGATCGTCGTGTAATGCTTTATCGGCCTTCAGGGGTAACTTCGCTATAATATCGGCGATATCAGCAATAGATTTTAATACCATCTCCGATTGGCGAGTAAACTGACTAATGTGATCGTGGTATTCGTCTCGCTTGATTATATCAGTTATTTTGACGTTGCTAGTTTGTAATCGCCCTTCTGCATTTTGAAATACAGCAACTTCGCCAGGATCCACCTCTGACAGCGATAAAAGATTGTTAATATCACTCTTGGTTGCAAACTTTGATGTATCGATGTCGACTGCTCCCTTTTTTTCTTTTCTGAAGAGAGATCTACCGTAAATGTCAACCATGATATTTATCTACGGTATATTCAAATAAAATTTTGCGATAAGGATTGGATGATTTTGAAATTGCATCAAGGACATTAATTGACTCCGGGCCGCATATTGGTGGATCTGCTAATGTTTGTGTTGGAAGCGTTGAATACCAAACCGGAAGTTTTAGTTTTGACACGTATTTGATAAATTCGTTTGGTGGTGCTAATCCGTATGAGTCGAAGTAAATGATTTCGCGAGGATTAATCGCATACGCAACCCAGTGAGTGCCAGGGCCGGAATTTTTATCGAGATTTATTATTCCTGTCTCGGTGAGATTTGGTTTATCTGGTAGTTGATCTCGCATAAATACGCCTCTGAAAAATTTTATTTTCTTTTTTTTTGCTTCACTGATTAAATCTAAATTTGAGGCTGGTAGGCTCGACTTAGACCGGATCCGTACGGGGGTCGTCTTAGGTAAAGGCCTGATCCTTGTTGCGGCTGCATCAATTTTGTAAGAAGAGGGAGAAGAGGGAATATCCCTCCCTTTTTTTTGCGATATCTTCCTCCGGTAACTTTTTTTGCTAATGCAGAACCTATCCCTCCAAGTGCACCTAATCCTACTGCCTTTGCAATCGCGGGAGCCGCCGCAGCTATCAATCCTGGAATAGCGGCGAATAAAGGAAAAATACCACCTACTTTGATCATATCTCTGATTGCTCCTATTGAGAGATTCAGGCGAATACCAGTATTTGCTGATCTGGCTCTGGTGAAATGTCCGTGTTGATTTTTAGTTAACGATAGTTTGTTAGGTCCACCGTGAAGTTGATTGCTTTTTAAGGTTAAACTTAAACCTCGTCGCGCTGTTGTTGCTGCATGAAGTTTTTTCACCTGACCCGGGGTCAGAGTTACGCTGACGTGATCGTATGGCATATTAATAATCACTTAATCTAAATTTAGAATTTATCACATGTTCTCTACGGGTGCATCGATGACTCTCATTCTACCACTGATGCCTTCCAGGATCATTGTTCTATCACTAAGAATAACTGCAATTGCTCTTGCGTTTCCTCCTGTGTTAATTCTGGCTTTAAAATGAATATCGACGACCGACTGCTTTACCAAATCGAGATGTTCCAAGGAAAAGTAATAGATAGGATAAAATTTATTAAAATCCAACTGTGATATTTGCAATCCGGTATCAATATTTTGATCGCGTCCCATAAAACTTAATAATCGATGATAAGCTCGTGCCGTAGAATATTGGGCAAAATTGATGGCTATTTCTTCGGTTGGCTCCTGTTGACCGTTTATTCTCAACGAAACGTTTGTTGCCTCGAATTGATCAAATATCATGTGACTATGTAATTGATCGTATCTATTTACGTCTTGGAGAACTACAAAGATGTGTCTGGGTGCGGAGGAGCCCTGTTGTGAAGCAATTCGCCAGGTAAAAATTCCGTTAATATCAATATCGAGGGAGTCGGTCATTGTTGTCAACCAAGACATAACGGATTTTCCTCCTTGATTCATAAATGACAATAATTTTTCTTCTATGATCATCGACGGTGTTATTGCTGGCATCCATAAGGTAATTCTTTCAAGGACAACTTTACCAGCATCTGGACCAGCTTCTCGCCATAGGGCTCTATCATCATTTGCATCCCGAACAAAAATTATAGTGTGTTTCGCTCCGTAAATAACTTTTCTAAAATGTCTGCAAAATCCAAAAATATGAGATAACGGAATTGCACAGGAAAATCTTCGTTCACCTCCAACTAACATTTTATTTCGTGTTGCAAATCCAAGGTTGTAATTTTCATTGAGGCTAAGTGCTACAGGGACGGCGGTGGCGGGGTTAGCAGCAACAGCAAGATTTGGTATACCAAAAGTAATTGAAATATCATCAGGATGATCACTGTTATCCTTGGCGAACATCATGCCAGGGCCGGCTGATCTGGTAAAATCATCCGAGTATCTTGCTAGTCCTATGATCGTCGTTGCTAAATCAACGTTGTTCGTGATTGATTCAATCTCCCTTCCATCGATCATGTAAGTGGCGTTCTTGAATAATGCCATGATTCCATTATTAACAAATCCTATCTTATAAGCCGCCGCAAAGTTGGTATTGTCGGTTTTTACAATTCTCCCAACAAATTCGATATACGCCTCAGATGGGAGAAAATATCTTGTTGTATCGTGAACTTGAATTTCCTTCCGATTTCTTGAATCTGGCTCAATTGTATCGTACGAGAAATACTGAAAATCTCGCACTGATGTATCCCTACCTACTGGTTCATCCATGTCAAATACTTCATTTGACACTTGTGAGAACATTTATTATTAATAATATCGTCTAAAACGAAGACCGCTGCCTGAAATGAAACTTGTATTTGCTAAATTTGTATTAGCAACATTTTGCGCTAGATTTGTATTAGCAACTTCCTGCGCTAGATTTGTTATAGCAGTTTCCTGTGCTAGATCATTTATTTTTTTATTTGCCGCATCATTTATGACCTTACTAACTTCAGGTGGCATTTCGCTGGTAATGGGTAATTTGACGGGTTGTTTTTTACGTACTAAACTTAATATTTTATTTTTGATAGCGTTGAAGCCTTTACTAGCCAAATTACCGATACCAGAAACAGCAGTCTCACCAATCTTTCCTATTGCTTTCAATCCTAGTTGTTTTACCATTGGTCCAATTTTAGGTATTACTCGAGTAACGAGACTTCCAATGATATCGCCGAATCCATTACCGTGAATATATTTGTATACTGGCAATCGAGAGTTTACTATGCGGACCTGATTAGATCTGCGTTGATGTTTATGAATAATCATATTATTTCAATTGTGTTGATTTAATCGATGAGTTCATCGACAAACTCTTTATAAATGTGAGAATTAATGATACCACCACGGAATAATCGCTGACAAATATCTGATGCTTCGTTGACTATCTCACGGGAGTTATTTCCGGCTCGTTTTCCTCCGATTAATACTTCGAGGCGAGATACATCATTGACAACACTGTCAGGGCAAACTGAATATCCGCTTCCTGTTTTTTTTGTTTCTGGAGATTCCAATGGCGTTACGTAAAATATTTCATCTGACGGCGATGAAGATTTCTTCTCCTCTGCTGACCCTGGTGATGACCCCGACGACGTCAGTGGTGAATATATTACTGGTGAAGGTGGGGGAGTTCCCTTAAAAAACCAACCCTCCGTGGGGTCAATTCCCCATCTTGTTGGTTTTTCAGGGGGAGGGGGACCCCTGTAGTTTGAAGTTGTTGGTTCCGGAGGTGGGGGGCGCCAAGAGGGGAATGCAGAAGGTTCCCTTGGATATAATGTGGGAGAGAGAAGAGGAGAGTGGTGAGGTTCAAAGGAAAATGATTCAGGACTATCACTTTTAGGTGGTGAACCTTTATCTTTGGGTGACGAACTTTTACTTTTGGGTGACGAACTTTTACTTTTAGGTGGCGAAATTGTCTTTCTCGCACTCGAAAATCTGTATTTAATAACATCTGATGAAAATTTTCCAAAATTTTCATCATCATATATTATTGGTTTTTCTAAACTACCAAAATACATTATTGCTAGCCAATCAATTTCTTCAATTTTATCAACATCAATATCTTTTCGCAAAAGTAATCTTTTATTTTCCGGAGAATTATCCGCAGCCATCTGAACTACTGAATCATAGTTGCGGGTTAAATGCAGCATTTTTTCATCCAAATAATTTCTAGCAGATATTTTAGGATTAATTGTAAACAAACTACTAACCGGTGATGATATATGTTCAGGAACAATTATCGGTTCATCACTCTGATCTTTTTTCTTTTTCGATTTTCTCTCTTTTTTCTGAGGTGGAGTTTTTTCTTTTGGTCTAGCTCCTAATTCCTCTGGTTGAAATATTGGCTCCTGTGGTTGAATATCTTCCTGTGGTACTACTTTTTTTCCTCGTGTTTTAGTTTTTTCTTTTCTTTCTTGTTGTTTTCTTTCTTTCTCTTGCTGTTTTCTTTCTTTCTCTTGCTGTTTTCTTTCTTCCGCCATTTGTTTATTATGATCATATCTATCGTCTGCTGCTGCCATAAATCTTCTAAAAGATGGATCTCTTTCACTCGCTTGCGTTTTTCCATCATAAATTCTAAATAACATACTAAACCAACTTTTACGAGTTGGATATCTTCCTCTTCCTATATCAGACAAATAGTCATTTCGAATACTGAACATATCTTCAGCAAGTTGACCAAATTGATCTAAACTATATATCGTAGATAGCGGTTGTGATATTATATTCCATCCCTCATCGGTGAAATTTTCTCTTAAATCATCGATATCAAATTTTCTTTTTTTTATTCCAGGTTTTCTCCCTCTAGGTCTTGCTTCAGTTTTTCCTTTACGACCTACTTTAAAGGCAATTGCAGGTTGTCCACCCTGTTGCGCTGCCGCTGCTGCTATTGCTAATCGATCGGGTAATGTTCGTGATTGCTCCTCAATACCTTTCAACGCACGAAAAATTCCACGTTTTCTGGCTTCCTCATCTTCCTTATCTTTTTCATCACCATATATAGTTTGTTCGATTGTTTTAGTAACTGGCTTCAACCATTTTGCCGAAGTTTCTAAAATTCCATGTTGTACATCTTCGTAACCACGAACATTTCTTTTAAATAATTGTTTTGTCGGAATGAGCTTCTTTAATGCAGCTAATTGCTCTCGCGCTAATCTGGCAGATTGAGGTTCTCCAACTGTACTAGTTTTCCGACTCATCTTATTTTCAATGATATTGTTTTATTGTGAAATAAAATTAGTATCTGCAACCCAATCTTGCAATCACACACAAATTTTACAATATCCCCCCCCCCAAAAAATGCTGTTTTTTTTTATGTCTGAAAATGCATCCCGGGTCGAAATTTCGCGGATTAATTTGCGCAGGAAGGTTTATTTCTGCAATCTGAGGCTTCTACGGAGAAATGTTGTGTGGGAGGCTTAAATTTATCTGAGCCACCTGGTCTGTACGACTTCCCTGCTGCTACTGAACCCCTCTTAAAATATTTTAATTTTTTTTAAATATAAAACTGAAAATAAGTTACTTTCTTGACACATGCAAGGAATGGCCAAGTGTTGACGAATATTTTAGGTTTTCTAGATAAAACGTCATTACAGAAAGGGTGAAAAAACATTTACTTAATAGCTTGAAACATACATTATTAAATTAAATGTATCTTGAAGCAGTTTGAATGCTTTTTCTAAATAAGTAAAAACCGCAAAATTCCATTAATACGCCATAACATCCTCTCTTTTTTTTTCTTTTTTTTTTTTGGGGGGGGGGTTGGGTCTTAGGTTAAAAGAGATGCAAAGACAGGATTAGGGATTATTTCATTTTCTCGAAGGACACTGTTCAGCCATTTGGCTCCGGAAACAGGATTGGGGATTATATCATATTCTCAAGGGACACTATTCAGCCGTTTGGCTGAGGAAACAGAACTGAGGACTATTCTATATCCACATAGGACACGATTCCTCCATTCAGTCAGCACTACATTCCCACGTCCGTATCCAATAATGTCTGTCAATATAGTCACCATCATGCAATTTAAAACGATGACATCAAACATAGTCACCGTTATTCAGTTGAAAACAGAGACATGGGGAACAGCGGTAGATCAGTTGGTAGAGCGTCAGACTAGTAATCCAAGGATCGCTGTTTCGACACCTACCAAGGTCAGATAGAGTCGGCTGATTCGGTGTGTCCTTGAGAGAGGCACTTAGCTCCAATTTCTTCGGCATTATATAACCAACATTGTTTTTAAACGTTCCTCTTTTAAGCAGACCACCCCACCCACATAAGACAAAAACAAAGCAAAAATAACGCCCCTTCCCAGAAAACCAAAATATTAAGTGTCGTTGCAATGACACATACAGTTACTCAAGAGACATGACAATGACACAGTGAACAGACTGTCGTTGATTATATACTGTACCGATAGTTTAATCCTCATATTTTGATGCCACAAAATAAGAAGTAGTCTGTACAGGACATTAAAAGGAAGAAACTTATTGAATGATATCTCGTTAACATCATTAACAAATTATTCATGACACTTTTTAAATTTTTTGGGATTTTCTATTCTTCGCATGAAAAATTAAGCTAAGAAGAGAAATATCTGCGTGTGCATTTCAGAATTTACACCGGCAAAAGAAAGGAAACGCTGGTTATGCACTCAGAACCAAATTTAAAGGCAGAAGTTCAAAACTGGTCGATTGTTAGTAGCGCTATTCCGACTGGCATCTTCGTGCGTTCGAAATATGATTGGTCAGAATGGTGGAAGACCGTTATATCACCGTATCAATCAAGGTGTGATAAGACAACATATATTAGTCCACCTCGTGGTGTACTGATTAACAGGTTAAGTAGCGTTCCTCCTATGTGCAATAAAATTGACAGGTTGTCAATCAGGTAAGCATGACCTATCAATAACCCTGTCAGTATGTTTCCAATGTCTAAGAACCAATTAGGTCATGATAACGAGATGTCTTCTAGAAGAAAAGACAAAGTATGACTAAAGGAAAACGGCAACCACGAACCTTTCATAGTCAGTACTCGGCCTTTAAGCCACTCTAGCTACCGTTTATCGCAAATATCTACTTCCATACCATGCATCTCTTTACCTTCACTGATTAGACTGCATAAAAGCTTTTAGTTCCCTCATCTTTATATCATCAGTCAAAAATTAGAGGTGATGTTTTAATGTAGGCCTTTGTATGTTTTCACCGATATACATACATACATACATACATACATACATACATACATGGAATGGTATCACGTTAGTCCTGTGTGTCTTTATCGTAGAACTATCAAAGAAGGTGCCAGGTATCCCAACACTTCTAAAGTTTTTTTCCGGCAAGAACGTGTCTCTAATATGTTGCTGTTTTTTTAAACTATCCTGACATTAAGATTGTTTTCACCCCAATTAACATCCTTGTCAACAATATGATTATTATTGTCGTCGTCCTCACCAAAACCACATCCACCATCACCACTATCACCATGGTTGGCGTCATTAGTAACTTCCTAAAGCTTGGGTTTTCATTGATATTGACGTGTGTGTGTGTGTGTGTGTGTGTGTGTGTGTGTGTGTGACTACTTGTTGCTTCGTGAATTTCACCCTGCACTATTAAAGACGGTGGATTAAATTCAAATTTCAATAATACTTTGAGCATATATCTCATGTTATTTAACGATCAAACTTTGCACAAGAATTTTACATTGTTGCTTTGTCTTCACATAATTCCCTTATGACTGGACTTACTGGCTAATGAGATTATAGTTAGACTAAAATGATCCTTTGGTTAGATTCTTGATCCTTATTAATCTCAAACGGACCTTCAAACGAAAAAGATTTAAGTGACACTGTCTTTGGGATCTGACCCGAATAAAGAACTCTGTTATTCTAATATTTTAGTATACTCTCTCAATAATTTTTCTATAGCTAGTAATTGAATACTAAGAGAATAACATGTGTCAACAGATGTGTACAAAAACAAAATACGCTAACTCGTGCTTTTGATAAATCACTCACCTTCAGAATCAGTGTTAAATGAGACCTTGATCTTTTCAATCTGTCCACGTCAAAAACAACACGGCTGGTAAACACAGCCAAATCCGCATTGGTTACAATCCTGGTCATCAGCTTCCGTATATGTCAATATGCATTTTGTATACTATTAAGCATACTTTCAAAGCGACAAGGTGAACTCAGTAAGCTTTTGCGAGTTGGTGAACGCTTGAGCACACGCAACGCTTTAATAACAAGACGTTCACAAACATAACTTTCCAGCTTAGTTTGCAACGGCATAGTCGAAAAATAGTCCTTGTAGTCTATCACCCCGCGCTTAATTATCAACAACTTCATGTGGCGGTGCAAACACGCGTGAATCAAAATTCAAAAGATGCTAGGGTGTCACCAAGCATGCGATCCAAAGCATTTCATGCCCTGTTGGTGAATCAATGCTAACGATTTCAGTTTCCTTTGCATTTTCATCAATGCAAGATCATTACGCGTAAAGACGCATCGGAAAGATTTGACTGACTTTTTCAACGGAAGTAAATTAAAACGTCAATGGAAAGTTTTCACTGCTGGCGTCTAACAAATTGGTAGTTATCTCGTGCCGTTGACGTTTTCCTGCTTCAAACTATTCTGCCAGCTTCTGTGTCAACATAAGTAGAGTGGTTCCGGATAACTTGTCTCTGGAAAGTTTCAAATGAACTCCGGTTTGCTTTGAGTCGCGTCTGAGATCTTTTCGAGTTGACTGAGACTCAACGAGACATGTTTAAGCAGCTGTGACATTTTATTTAAAACGTTACAGTTTCAGTTATGAATTCGTTGAAGTACATGTCAACAACAAACCATTCGACCAGGACTAGATGCTCGAGGTTAAAGAAAAAATCGTGTACACTGTATTAATATCCTGTTTGGAGATTTTCAAGCCTGTGTCAATGTTATGGCATCGTGTCCAGCTGTTTCACCTGCCGATGATACACGCGCGACATGATTATGTCAAAAGTCTTTCAAACTATCTCAGTAACTGCCACTTATGAAATATCGTCGAACTTACCGTTTGTGTGTTTATATTTGCAAGGAGATGAACTGCTATAAACACAAGGCGTTCTACGTTAATACCTTATTAGGTACTTTTTTGCTTTGAGACGTTTCCTCGAACAGTGCTTTACGTTTCCTGTAAACATCGCGAGGAAAGCGTGGAATGCCAGATCCGATAAAGGTTGTTAAACGGTTGTCTGTGGCTACTCAGGGACTCATCGAAGGCAACCAAAGCTTAAGTTTAAAGAAATAAACTTTATCATCGACAGGGGCATTTGAACCTCGCCAAACTGCATTATTTGCTTGGTTCTTGTGAGTTAACGTGTGTTTGGCTCCAACAAAAACCTCACGAAGGTTTCTGCAGAATCCGAATATGTGTTATAGGCTAATCATCCGGGAAAACTCCCAGCGATCATTGATCTGTTTTTGTCACGTTGGAAAACCAAGTCTTAATTCCGCGTAGGGCCGCTATTACCAACAGGTCTCGAGGGTATACCTGCAGGTTGTGAGTCAAAGAATGCAGCTGGATTAAGAAGACTCAATATAATGGGGATATGATCTGCAGGGATGTTCGTGTCTTTGATGAGGATCATACGCGAGGCAGCGGCTGTACCTGGCGAAATCGAACATTGTTGCGGAGATTTCGATTTATGTTCTGTGCCGTTGTTGACAAATCTGACTTTTCGTTTGAGGCGAATGCGTTATTGTCGCTGCATACTTTTTTAGGACTTCCAGGGATGCTTCACATGAAAAAAAAAATGCCGAGATGTGTCCTGAAGGACAGGTTATATTGGTCCTTGTGCATCTGGCACTATGATATCTTACGCGTAATATTGCTAATCTTCAACACTTCTATCTGCAACAGAATTCCACCCATGTTAAACACGCGATTAGATAAATCGCTGAATTAGGGCATCATTGATACATATATGGTTTCTTATAATACCATTTGTGGTCGCTCCCCATTACCATGTTTGCATGTACACACTGAGTGGCTTTATCGGTATTTTTACTGAGACTGGCATTTTTGTTGTTGATGGTAATATAAAAGGTGCTCAAGCTACTAATAGTAGTAGTCCATATTAAATCGATTGAACCACATGCAATCCTAGATTTTTCAACCGATCCGCAGCAACGTTTTTCAAAATATCAACGACCTGCATTGTAAATTGTTTAGCAATCGGCGATAGCTCGAAAAGAAGGCCGTGATCACTTTTTGTGAGCATGTAAACAATCCGTGGACAAAATCACCGAGACTAATACGTCGCATTAACAACACACATGTCCATGTATGATTGTCGTGGACGATTGTCACTTTATTAAATAGCAGGCAGATAGTTTATGTACTGTTGTATTGTTAAAGTTTCGCCGCGCAAGCCCAGCATGTGCCATATACATAAGGTTGAAACGATGGGTCGCCAAGAGGGAATTGTCGTATGGAAGAGACATGGGAGTTGGAGTAATCGACACCAGGTCACTCAGAGACTCAGTCGGGGAAAAATGCGTTGTCGACGCTGAGGCGTTACTGATGTCATTACAGGTTAGATTAGTCTGAGTCGATAGTGTAACTGGTATCGTCGGGTTAAGCACGCATAATTCGTTTATCATCTGAAATGTCCAAGACAAGAACTGTTCTCAACGACGATATGGCAGAGCTGAGTGTAGGGTCATGTACGTGTATGCTGATATTAGAATCACGCTTTGTCACCTATGTGATCCTACATCGGATCTCCTCATTGGCTGATTCGTTCCCGTTGAAAGTTCGGCAAGGTCCCAGGTACCTTTTCGACCTCACTCTGACTAAAACACGAACGAGTTAATTGTGGAGAATCACTAAAATCGCCAACTACGATAAAAACGCAACGACGCTAATGCATTCTCGAGTGGGTTCGATTGCTCCGCAGCGAATATCGTCGGAAGGACTTTACATAATTCTAGTTTCGTGAATGAGATTGTAGTCCTCGAGGTGATAAATGGGGTTGTATTTGCAAGAACATGTTGCATCGCATCATTGATATCACGCCACATATAAAGCGAATGAGAACTCATCATCTTCAATGAGTTCATACAATAACGCGCGAAATGTCAACTCGTCTATGATGTTGTTGGTAGCAACCGCTGACAAATTAATGCTCTCACATTATTGACTTTTGGTGAATTGTTGCTGGCGAAATGATCCCACTTGCGTTTTAAAAATGTCCATTGGTCCATGGACTGCGTTGATTAATGCATTCACCAACGAATTCTTTATCTTCTTCTTCGGGTTGCGGTATCCTAAGTAGTCTTTCATAATTTTGGACTTCACTTAAATTCCTTCCATTCATCGTCTGCTTCAAAATCTTAAACATCTCCAAATACGCCCACCCATCCAAAAGTTCGGATGCTACGTATTTTGACCGTTTCTTTTATGATTCCGCTACGTGATATTTCCAGTTGTCATAGAAATAAGCATTACATTTTAGGATATCTTTAATAATCTATTTGCGTCATAGTTCGTTAAATAGTTCAGGCTATGTTTTTTGTCTGCCTTAAGCTTTGATGGCGCCGTTGCCTCTGGACCAGCTACTTAATGGCCAAGACTGGTTGCCGCAACTTTTTTCGCTTGTTCTGCGATTTATCACGTGGATTTGATTGTTGGTGCATAAGCTAATTCAAAATCGGTTGTGAAGTCTTTCCGTTCGGCTGTCGCGATGCCAACATATCTATGTCGCGTTTATGAACATTTCTGTAACCACTAAGAAGTTTCAGTCCATTCTGGTTAGCTTTATTACGTCGGACAACATTCTCGTCTATGGCAGCACTGGCGGTGGTCATTATATACATCAAGTGAATTTGTTTAAACTATGGCCTTATTTATGTGATTCACCAGTTAAGTGAATAGCGAGAACACTATGCGGTTCCTGGGTGACCATATTCCGGAAGTAACCCAAGATTAGTGAGTGGCACACCAAAACCAATGAATGTTTGCGAAACCATGCGTCAATACCACGATGTCACATTGTCCGAAACACTTTAAGCACAGTAGCAATAAACATTCAAAAACGAACAAACTCAACATGTCCATAAGACTTGTCCTATTGTCCGATGTCTTGAGTGGGCACACCAGGCAATTTTTCACTTCGGGAGTGCTATTACAGATATCGATACACTAGGTCGTCATGCGAGTGTGTTTGCTACACACGAGTGCATATAACACCAACTGAGTAAGATCATCTTTTGGTGATGTGTGCTTAGTCGTGAGGGAATATGGGCTCGTGTGTGAAGGCAAGGCGATAGGTGCCGTTTACCCGCGGATCTGGGTTCAAATTTCCGTATAATGCTAATTAAAATTCTCTAACTTGTATGGACAAATTTCAAATAAATGTCATCTGACACCTAATTGACAATGGACGGTGATGTCTCTACATATCCGGTGACAATGTAATCATAATAAGGACATGGACAGGGAAAGACTGCAGTACATAAATATAAATTATATACAAATAAAGGTACGTGATGACATCGTACGGAATCGGTCCTGAATAATGTGTAATCGCAAACTATTCAGTTTCTTACAAAAACATTTAGGCTGCAGATAATGAATCTGATAGATTCTTGTTCATATGAAGTTACACATTTAGATAAGAGACGAAATGTCCGTTACATGTCTGGATAAGATGAAAGGTGTATGTTGTATGTCTGGATAAGATGAGAGGTGTCTGTTACATGGTTGGATAAGGCGACAGGTGTCTATTACATGTCTGGATATGGCAAGATGTGTCTATTACATGTCTGGATAAGGCAAGATGTGTCTATTACATGTCTGGATAAGGCAAGATGTGTCTATTACATGTCTGGATAAGGCAAGATGTGTCTATTACATGTCTGGATAAGGCAAGATGTGTCTATTACATGTCTGGATAAGGCAAGATGTGCCTATTACATGTCTGGATAAGGCAAGATGTGTCTATTACATGTCTGGATAAGGCAAGAGGAGTCTATTACATGTCTGGATAAGATGAGAGGTGTATGTTGTTGTTGTTGTAGGGTTTAACGCCATTTTTCAGCACACGATAGGCTATATATGGCGGCCAGTATTAATGGTGGACGAAGAACCCGGGAAATCCCCGGAAAGAACCACCGACCCTCGAGAAGCAACTGGCAAGCTTTCTCACATACCCACACTGGCCGAATCCGAGATTCGAACCCACGCAGACAGTGGTGAGATGGCAGTGATCCGTAACGGTGATCGCTTTAGACCACTCGGCCACTCGGGGCCCCTAGGTGTATGTTACATGTTTGGATAAGATGAGAGGTGTCTGTTACATGTCTGGATAAGTCGACATGTGTCTATTACATGTCGGTATAAGGCAAGATGTGTCTATTACGTGTCTGTATAATGCAATAGGTGTCTGTCACATGTCTGGATGAAGCAAAATGTTGAAGTATCTGAATGGATAACGGAAGAAGTATCGATTACTCATCTTAGTACAGAACGTAGTGTTTTTGTCACACGTTTGTATTAAGGAAGAAGTGTATATTACATGTATTGTGATAATGGAAACGTGTGTTAATATTTGCATAAGAGGAGAAGTGCATCTCAATAACTAATAATGTAAGAAGTGTCTGTTACACATTTGGATATGGAAAGGCGTAGAGGTTACATATCTGGAGAAGGGGAGAAGTGTTTAGTACATACCTGGATAAGGAAGGAAGTGTCAATTACATATCTGTATATGGTAAGAAGTGTTTGTTCCACATCCTGCTATGGGAAAAAGCGTCTAGCGTATATCCCTATATGAGAAGAAGTGTCTTATCTCTCTCATCGAAGAAGTGTCGGTAAAGCATTTCAAAAAGGGAATGAACCTCTAGTTACATAAAAGGACAAGGAAAGAGGTGTTTTTTTTTTTTGCTACACATCTGGATAAAGGAAGAATTGTCTTTTTCACATCTTAGTAAGAAAAGAAGTGACTTTTTCATATTTGTATATGGGCTGAAGTATCTGTTATACGTCTGGATAAGGGGAAATGTTAAGCATCAGAATAAGGGAAGAAGTGTCTATATATGTATGAACTTGGAGACGTGAGCACTTCAAGAAGTAGTTTCTAGATTAACGCAGGATGTTTACAAGTTTCAAAAACTACTATATTTTCAAGGAAAAGACAAAGTGAAAAAAATGTTTTGGTTTACAAGTAAGTTTCATCAAATCAGTGTCCGCTTAAGTTGTACCCTCAAGAGGAAGAAGAGGTTTTTTTTTTTTTTTTTTTTTTTTTTTTTTTTTTTTACCGAAGCACTTCAGCGATTTTCAGCCTATTCATACGTGTGGTCTAGGTATTCAAAAGTGATATAACCGATCGAAGCCTGGTACCTGAATCGTTCCACAGTGGCCTGATCACTATGTATGCTGACCTGTCCACGACGAATCAGCACATCATGTTCGCCAGCAATACATAAACGGCTCCGTCTACAGAAGCTGCAGCCATGTTAGTCGCGAACGTGTACAGATGCATTTGAACACATCGGCGACATTTGTTGAATCTTTGTTATGTAGGCACCTCTTAGCACCTGGAGCATATCTTACTGGTTAGGACATAGAGATGTCCCTTCGTGTTTCTAAAGGTTTGAATATTGAAAAAAAAATGTTTTATTTATGTTAATATTGTGAGATAACATAATAACACAAACCGTTTATTTTAGTTATATTAATTTTGACGAGATTTTGTTCAGTCATATTTAAAAGATTTGTTATCCATTTGTTGATCAGACTTCGGTTCTGTTTTTTGTGGCCATCCCCTCCCTCTTATAGCTCCAAGAGAGCTGGTTTCCTTGTCCTTCACCCCATATGATAATTGCCTTGGTAGTAGTAACCTTTGCCAGAGTCTTTTCCTTCTTTTTGTCATCGTGTGGTGTAAATATGTTTGCGTGTGTTGTTTGCCGCCCCCCCCCCCCCCTTTGTGTGTGAGGACTGGCATAAGTCATATTTCCAAAGTCTGTCTTTCTATATAGTACTGTCTAAGGTTCCTATCAATTTGGAAGAAAACTATCATTTCCAGAGGGTATATTAACGAGATTTATTTACTTGTTTCATAGATTTTTGGTTCAAAAGGTAGGTTTCTTGGTGGCTTCTTGTAAATAAGTTGCCTCTCAAAAACTTTTGTGTTTGGCGCTCGCATGACCTTGAAAAATTCACTTTGATTCCATGTTGAAGAGCTTAACTATCTTGAATCCTTGGGCTATTTTTAGCAATCACACCGTAGCCAGTTACATCTTCGTTTATGCAAAGAATAAAGTTCTGCTTTTATTACAAACATTAAAAAGATGCAAATTTCTTTATTGCAATGTTCACATAAGGTGTCCTCAGCCCTTGGGGTACTTTTAAAACGTTTAATAGACAGGTGATCAGAGTTCAGAATATTCATTTAAATTGGTTTTAATTGACTCTGTAAGTTATGGACCCTATTTATAAGCAGATATATTTTAATTTGTCATAGCACACATTGAATACTTGAGATATTTCTTTATTATTTGTTTAAATCAAGAAATTATTTCGTTTTTGCCATAATTATAAAATGCGCCATAAAGACGTGTAAGATTCAGTGTATGTGAAATGCATCTTTGGGTTTTAAAGGCAGTAAATGCTACACTCCAGCATTCCATACTATCTTAAATATTTTTCTTTATGATCAGAAACTTACATATGAACTAGATGATGGTAGCGAATATGAATGAGAACTGTTTATTTTTATATGATGAGACAAATTACTTTATTTTTCTGTGTAATGCGGGAAAAGAACCAAAGAATAAAACACAACCCATATTTTATCTAGGATGAAAAACAAGTAATTTTGGAATTTTAATTAATTGATTAATAGGGAAAGTAAATAAACGTACAACATAATGGTATAAAGTATAGGTACACTATATAATGGTATAAAGTATATGTACATTATATAAGCATACAGTATATGTACATTATATAAGCATAAAGTATATGTACAAGATATAAGCATAGCGCATAAGTGCACTTTATAAGTGTAACGTTTATGTACCCAATATAAGCATAAATTATATATACACTGCATAAGTATAAAGAATAAGTGCTTTATATGAGTATAGAGTATGTATACAATATACAAGCATAAAATATAATTGTACTTTATAAGCATATGGTATAAGTGCACTATATAAGTATAAAGTTTAAGTGCTCTATATAAGAGTAGTGAATGGGGACACCCTAGGGACAAGGGGACTTTAATGTTAAGTAGGGGTATATCCACTCTGGGGACAATGGAAATTTAACATGGGAAGCAATATCCACTCTGGGGACAATGAAAATTTAACATGGGAAAAAAAAGGCATCCACTCTGGGGACAAGGGAATTTAACATGGGAGAAAGAAAATATCCATTCTAGGGACAAAGGCATTTGAACAATGGGAGAAAAAAAAATATCCATTCTAGGGACAAAGGCAATTGAACATGGGATTTTTTTTTAAAAAAAAATTAAAAAATAAAAAATAAAAAAAGGGGTAGGCAATGGAAAGTCAATCTCTTTTCGAGAAATGTGGGTGGCCCTGAAAAGAGCCTTTGGGTTTCTTCTTCTTCTTCTTCTTCTAACTCCTCCACTTCTTCCACCAAGTCCTCACTTTTTCCATTATTCCTTTCTTCTTCTTCTTCTTTTCCTCCTCTGTTATCCAGTCAGGATGGCCCATCTCTCTGAATTTCTGTTGGATCTTCATCCAGTTGTTATTCAATCTTTCAAACTCTAATTTCTTCTTCTTATTCTCTTCTTCCTTTCTCTCTTTGCTCCATTTTTCTTTTATCTTCATCACTTCTACTTTCATTACCTCTCTAATTAGTTCTTCTGCTTTTATCAACTGGTTACAACCCCACTTTACGTACCACCAGCCAGTCCAATGAAAGCTATTTTCTAGGAAGCTCCTGACTTCTGTGATATGATCCAAGGCTTCCTTTAAAGTACCTACTCTCACGTAAGGTGGGTCAATGAATCCTCTGATTCTTTCTACTTCTTCCTCAATCATTCCCCCTACTTGATCTTTTGCTACTCCAAGATTCTTCACATTGTTCAGGCTACCTTCAAATCTTCCTTCCTTATTCAATCTTTCTACTACATAAGTTCCATCCATGATCCAAAAATACCTATGTCTCAAATCGTTAAATAATTTTGTCACCTCCATCTTCTTTGTTTATTCCTTAGAATGGTTTGAACGACGAATACTGTGGGTTCTTATAGTGAAAGCGCGGACGTGATGGAAAACATCCCCCTAAGACATAAAAGTGATATTACCTAAATCATCACCAAACAATGCGCGGACGTGAAGGAAAACATCCCCCTACTTTCTCATTTCATATAATCTACTATCCACATAAGTGAAGCAACATTTAACAAACCCCAAATCTACTATTTACACACTCAAATCATTAAAACAAAATCCATAATTTACTATCCACACAATCGTACGTGAGCGGTTACAAAACCCAAACTATACTCTCCACATACGCTAAGAAACAATGAACAAACCCATAATCTACTATTCACACGAACGTACGTGAGCGCTTACAAACACAAACCACAAACAGATACCCTCACACTAGGAAAAAAGAGTCAGTGTTTATATTCACACTACTCTACATACACACATTGGCAAATCGATTGTTATTTCTTTTCTAGAGTATTGGGTAGCCCTGAAAAGGGCTGTTTGTTTTTTAACTCCAGATGCACCTATCTAATGCTGGCACCTTCCTGGTCTGGCGCCACACACACATCTTCTTCCCCAGTCTCCTTTTACCTTTTTTCTTGGGAGTGCAGAGGCGGGATAAGTGGCTTCAGAATCCCAATTTTCTGTCTCTGGGATTCTGACATTTCTTCTCTCCTTTTCCTCCTCTTCTTTTTTTCTTCTTTCCTCCTCCTCTCTCATCCTTCCCTCTTCGACAATGGCCTCCGCGGCCAGTTCATTTAACAGGCGCCTGGCATATTCCAGGTGCATCTGGAGTTCTAGCAGTTTCACAATTCTGGTGTTCATTCTGGTGGTGTTGGTCAATCAACAAGGGTAGCTAGACTGCCGAACGAGTTTCAATTTATAGTAAAAGCGCGGACGTGATGGAAAACATCCCCCTAAAAATATAAAATTGATCTTACCTAGATCATCACCAAACAACGCGCGGACCTAAAAGAAACACTCACTCACTTTTTTTATACTACCCATTACTATTCTAAAAAATTTTCATTAGTCACTTCAATATACTATTCACATACGCAAAGCAATCAAACCCCAAATATACTCTCCCCACACCTCTAACAGCAAAAAAAAAGACATGATCTTAATCTACTATCCACACCAACGTACGTGAGCACTTACAAACACACAATCCTATACACAAACACATACCCTCACACTATAAAAAAGAGTCAGTGTTTATATTCACACTACTCTACATACACACATTGGCAAATCGATTGTTATTTCTTTTCTAGAGTATGGGTAGCCCTGAAAAGGGCTGTTTTTTTTTTGTTTGCTATGGCAATCTTTTAGTTTCTAAGAATGCGACGTCCTCTGAGGATAGACTTTCTGACGATAGGTCTGCTTCTTCGGAAAGAGAAGAAGAACTCTTTGGTGTCGATATGACAATCGATAAAGCCTCTGTCAGGTTCAGGTTGCTGCTGCTGCTGCTGTTGTTGTTGCTGTTGCTGCTGTCTCTGAAGTCTGTACTTCTCTGTCCATTCTTCTTTCTCCCTGTTCACTTCTTCTCTGAAGAGCTCTTCTATCAGGTCTTCAGTGACTTTTAACATTCTCACATTCTCTATCTCTTCAGCTTTCGGTATCAGACTGTGTCTGACCCTATGCAAATTCACGTAGGCTTCGTTTAGCTTAGCTAGTTTGGAGCACATCTTCGTAGGAGGATGAGTCGACAATGGATGGTTTGACTGGAAACTGCCCCGGTTCTTAAAGTCAAAGCGCGGACGTGAAGGAAAACATCCCTCCACGGTTTTCGAGCCGGAACGTTCAATGAGTGTCATGAGAGGGATAGTAAGAAGTCAAAGTGCATGAATCAACATTCTTATAGCCAAACAAAAGACAAAGGCATTTTTTTCAAAACACAACATTTTTTATTCAAAATCACTTAACACTAACCAACAACTATAACATTTTTAACAATAATCCAACAATATAACATCAAACATTTTTTCAAATCTCAAACATTTTTTTTCAATTCACACTCTACTTTAAACAGGGCTGACAACGTTGTGAATGAAATTGTGATTTCCTTTGTTGGAAGTCAATAGGCCATTGATGGACACTACGTTTCCTAGCTTGAGACAAAAGATAAGCATAATGGTCACAAAACCATTGATCTACTTTCACATCATTTCTAGAAGAAGAACGAGGAGCAAAATGAGTCACTAAATGTTCTAAGGAATAGCCCAGGCTGCGATGATGCAGAAAATACACACAGTACTGTCCACACACCAAGGAATCTGTGCCTTGTAATTTCACATTATTGAATCGGGTGGTCTGAGCATTTCTTCTCATAAAGTCAATGATATCGTCTTCAAAAGGGGGCAATCTGTACGAATTGAAATATTCCACACATCCTTCTTGAGGAAAGTAGACGGCTACCCAGTGGGTTCCTGGGAGATGACTGTCGTCCGTGTTGATCACGTAAGCTAGATGGTCTTGAGGTTTGCGATGAGGGAGTTCATCTATAGCACAGACGACAGGATTCCAAGAAGCTGTATACGAACTGTGGTTCAAAAGGTAATAAAGTTCCCAGGTATCCATTTTTGTGTGGTTTTTCTTCTTCACAGGTAATAATAAGTCATCAATTCGATCCTGACTTTTTGCTTGAAAATGTCTGACAAATAACCGTTTCTTCGTTTCGTTTCCTCACTCTGATTCAGAAGAGCTTCGATACGATGGATCTCTTGAGTGGTTAATGGTGGACAAGAATGTTCACGCAAGTCTTTATACCACTGGTGCAACACGACTTCGTCCGAGATGAGACTCCAAGCTTCGTCCAGATACTCTTTCAATTTTTCTTCTTGACTCAGCATCAGGCATTTATCGTGTTGAATTTGACTGGGATGATCGTTTTGACATCCATAGCAATCTTTTTTGATCAATTCCGTCATTTTTTCGACCAAGTGTTTGGCAAAACAGGAGATTAAATGGGCTTCTTGTTCTGGCCATCTTGACTTCATCATAACTTCTTCGTCTTGGGATTCTTCTTCTTCCACGGTCTCCTCACATTCCATCTCCAAAGTTTCTCCACTAGGTAAAGAGGGATAACAGTCTTCCATAGCTTCTAATAGTCTAGAATGACTTCTCTCAAACTGTTGATTTCTATGGTATTATCGAATTCTGCATACAGGATGACGTTCACTGTCTCTGGCAGAGGATTTGCAAACTGAAGTTCCACACGAATCTGGCCAGATTTTATAGGGTGGAAATGTCCCTTGTCGCTGCCTTGGTCTGGAGTGAAATCGAAAGCCCACAAAGCATAACCTCCTGCATAATCCTCGTACGTAATGCCGTGACTGGTGTTGGTCCCTAACTGTCCGGTGGCTTCGTACAGGGACAAGTACGATCTCAAGTAATTCATCTTTGTGTCACCAAAGTCAGGTTCGAAAGGACGGGTACACAAGGTCTTGCCATCGCGACTGACTTCGATTTTCTTCACGTCGAAGTGTTGAAAGTAGAAAGGATTTTCAGTGAAGGCTCAGTTGAAGGCTGAATTCAAGACCATACCAAGGATTAAACGCTTGGGTAACTGTCCTTGAAACAGATGATCTTCGATCATGGAATGATGGTTACGGGGAATGGTGAACGTTTTTACTTCCACGCGTCGGATGGGATACTTGGCGGTCGTTCTGCTCAACGTCTGACTGATGTCGTTTCCCACTTTAGGTAACACTTCCACGCGTCGTACGTAGAGTTTGGCCTCCTCGATTTTGCTTTTGGCAGAACTATCTGCCAACAAATGGAAAGCGGTACTGCTACGATTCAGTCTCAAGCGAACATTTACCCCGTTCAGCAAATATTTCTCTTGCAACCACATGTCCAAATGCAAACGATCCATCAGTTCTAAACTCTTCTTATTTAAAATTTTGCTTCGTCTTTCCACAAAGCCGTCATTGCTTTTATTTAATGTGTTAAACTACTTCGCTTCGTCAGGTTCCCATAGCACACAGGCATTGAGATGAGTATTCTTGGCATCTATTCCGTACGTCAAGAGATTTTCCAGGTAGGCACGGTAAGGGTAAGTATCCATACTGCTGCTGACCAGTTTGTTATTCAAGTACAAGTCCACTGAGCTGAACAAGGAATGCATGAAATTGTTGACGGGAGCTATATTCTCAGTGTCTTCTACTCCACCCTCATCCTTATCTAGAACTTTGACTTTCAAGTACAAGTAACTGCAATTCAGAGCGATGCAATCTTCGGGCTGTCCCTTGATTTCAAACTCGATGGGAGCGGAATCGGTCAGTGAGGAGACGAGGTGAAATTCCACCCATTGGGATTCTTGCATGGTCATCATGGTGAGTGGCATGGCAAACAGATCCAGTTCCGACTTGGAACAAGCGCATGGCTCTCGGTGCATCATTTTATCTCTTTCTCAATAATCGAAAACGTCTAAGTCTCGAACGGTTCTTCTTTTCTTTGTCTTTCTAGCTTTAGAAGTGTGAAGTCTGGTGAAAGGGTGTTTTCTTCGTCGTCTCTTTCTGCCTTGTCCTTGCTGAATGCCTGACTCGGTAGCGTGCAGGGCATTTATAGGTGTGTCTCGTTGGCCCAAAAGGTCTTTACCCGTTTGTAGCAAGACATTTTTGCCTGCCCTCATGAAGGCTTCTTTAGGGTTTTGTTTGTCGATGATGACATTTTGGAGAAATTCTTTGCCTTGCGTCAGTACCGCATCTTTCAAGGCGTGAAATCCGCGTGTCACCATCGGTTTCAACACCGGGGCCACCGAACGAAAGGCCGATTTTAACATATCTCCTAAACCGTGTCCTCGCTGT
This sequence comes from Sinohyriopsis cumingii, assembly GCA_028554795.2. NCBI lineage: Eukaryota > Metazoa > Mollusca > Bivalvia > Unionida > Unionidae > Sinohyriopsis > Sinohyriopsis cumingii. The sequence goes on along the minus strand of JAPYKE020000581.1, from coordinate 101,936 downwards.
CGAGCAACCCCTCGGTACACTGGATACATGACTTACGAATCGTGAGAGAACCGTTTTCGAAAATGGAGTTTCACCGTGACTTTCCTTTGGTGAATGGAATATTTTGTCCCAGATCTCCTTTTATAGCAATGTTGACCGTGTCCAAATACGATTTCCTGACAGGCAAATAATGAGGATGTACAAATTCGCGGTGGACGTGGTAAGTGTTTCCACCTTCCTCGTCAGTGGCCGTGGCAGAATTTACTTTGAAAGGAATGACACGCAGTAACGGCACAGAGGTGTGTCCCACCACGTTGTACTCCACCACATCGGAGTACACAAACATCAAATTCAGTCCCTGGTTCAGTTCTACCGGGAAACGAAAATACCTTGCAAAATGCCCGTTGTTGTCAATCTCTGCTTTCTCAATTTTTTTGGAGTGCTTATCCGTGACCAAATTGAGGTCTCCACCCAAAATGTCATACAATTCAGGGCAAAATTTAATACGTATACTTCTATCCTCACTTTCAAATTTGATGAGTAGACGGTGAGACAGTTTGTGGTACTCAATGGTGACACGTTTTTTTAGTCCGGTCAGATCTTTGTCAAATGCTGCATAGAATTTGTCAGCGATGGCCTCCACCAGATGTTGACCACTAAAATAATGGCCTGAGTTAATTTTAAAGTGATAAATGTAAAAAGGAGGAGAAGTGTCACTGCTGCTGCGGGGTATTGGGGTCTTGGGAAGTGATTTATGTTGAGAAGTGTGCATCATGGTTTGCTGCACTGTTGGGTCCAGAATTTCGACGTCAAAAGTGTTTTGAGTTTCAGTGATGTTTTTGATTTGTGTTGGGTGAATCATTTCTACCAAAGCCACTTCCCAATGGGCTTCGTGATCTAATGGGATGGCCTGAGGTAATTTGGCCGTGTAACAGCACAACGTGTTGTGGGGAAACACCTCCATGGAACTGTCACTGGGTAAGGTTAAGTAAAATTGGTTTTGGTGACTCATAATTCCAGAGTTCTGTGGCTGTCCGAGGGGTTACTGGACGTCAGAGGCGTGTCTCCGCCCAAAATGGAGTTGTTGTTGTTGTTATTGGAGTGGTGACTGACACTGGCACTGGACACAAGGTTCCCGTGGTTCCCGTTCGAGGAGAATTTCAGGGAGGGATTGGGAAGCAGGTAACCGATGCAACTGCTCAATAAAATGGTCCACAATTGTTTGTCTCCTTGTTGCAAACTCAAATTGGCGATGGCTGCCCCGATGACACAATACGCCACGAAGATTTGGCAGAAAAAGACGATTTACGTTTTAGGCACACGTTCTCCACACCACACCCACAAGGGTTGTTTTTGTAAATCTTGCAGAGAAGAACTGGGTGAAGAAGTGGTCGACGTAGCTGCGTCTGTGTGAAAGGGCATGATGGTCACTTCTTTTTATAGTCGATGACTTGCGAAGCGTCGATCCAAGAATCAAAACTGGGTGAATATCCTTTCCAACGTACTTTGACTTTCGTTTGCCCACTTTACGGGTTCTGCGTTCGAGAATGCTTTCGATGTCGTACACGTCGCCTTCTTTTTTGGTGACACGTTGTAACTCGGGCAAATGAAACGTTCCTTTGAGCACTTCTCCGTTCATGTCTTCCAATTTATAGACGGCAGGATGACGGCCATGCACTCGTCCAGTGACACGAAACAATTCGGTCGTCCAGTTAGGTAAGTAACCTTTGTCGAAAGTGCGTTTGGTTTTGCCAATGCGCACCCAATCTCCTACGGTCAACTCTCCACTTTTCTTGGGGACAGCCCACGTCGGGGACGTACCAAACAGGCGCTCAAACACCAGCACTTCGTTGTCGGGAGTCACTTCTTGCGGGGCACGTCCGATGCTTCGATGGTAAGATTGGTTGTACGCTTGCACCAGGTGCGGTAAGATGTCGATGTACTTCAGAGTGTGGTGATGCGTAAAATATTTCCACATGCGTTCTTTCAAAGTGCGTTGAAAACGTTCCACGATGCTGGCTTTGGTTTCGGGATTCTCGGTGGTAAAAAAATGAATGTCACGTTTCTTTAATTCTTTTTGGAAAGCTTGGTTCAGAAATTCGGTACCTTTGTCCGTTTGCCATCGAAGAGGGTGACGACCGCTTTGTTTCAACACCCGTTGCAGGGCTCGCACTAACTCGCTGCTCGATTTGGAAGTCAAGGGTACGACCCAGGCAAATTTGGAAAAGACGTCGATGACACAAAACAAATATTTGTAGCCACGATTGTAGTTGGCCAAATGAGAGACATCGGCTACATCGGCTAGCCATTGATGATCGATGCCTTCCACTCGGGTGCGACTTCTGGCAAACTTGCGTCGAATGGGTTTGTGTAAAGTGTGGGTACCTTGTTCTTGTAACCATCGTTGCACTTGAGGTAAACGGAGACTTTTCAGTCGAGTTTTGGCAGCACGATACAATTTTTGAACTCCTGCGTAACCTGCAGGATGCGAGGGATCGTAGTAAATGCTGACTAACACTTTTTCCATTTTTTTGTGTTTGTGTGTTAATAAGGCACCCACTCTTGGAAGATGCTACTCTTTTTCTCTTGGGGTACTTTCTTGGATTGCAATGCTTTGCGTGTGCGACCGGCAATAGGTGTCGAGGAGGATGTCGGAACAGGGGATATTTTTTCTTGTTTCACTTCTGTCTTCACTTTCTTTTTCTCTTGTGATGAAGAAGGGGTGGTCATCATCTTTTTAATCCATCCAATTCTGGAGGTAGGTGGTATTGTTAACTTGCGTACTTTTTCTGGTGGAGTTTGAAACCATTCTTCTTCTTCTTCTCCTTTTTCTGTCTTGGTCACTGGTAGTGGTGGTACTGGTACTGGTGATGGTGCTGGACTTTTCATCAAGGTCTTAAAATCTTTCAGAGTAGGTAGAGCTGTTTCGTCTAAAGCTTTCTGGTGAAAGAGTTGCAGTCGTTGCAAGAGTTGACCGTACTTTTGCGATTTTTCTCTTTCGGACAAATCTTGGCGATCCATCAAGGACTGCAATTCGTGTTGTAACTGGGACATCTCGCTCAAATTGGGATTGGGAGGTAAATGCGGGGTGCGTTGTTCTTGCCACCGATGGTATTCCATCCATCGTTTGTAAGGTACTAAAGCTAGTTTTCGTCCTTCCATGGGGTTGTCAGGGGTCGATTCTGAGATCTTGGGACTTCCGAGGGCCTTTTTATCTTGCTCCCACCAGTCCTCCCAACATGGTTCCCAAGACTCCTTTCAGTAAGGGACCTAACAAGATGGTAAAATGCCTCCACGTTGGACCAACATCTTCTTCTTTTGATGAATGGGAATTTTCTTTTGAACCATTTGGCGCAGAACGTGACGATGTTTGCCTAAGCATTGTTTCTGGTGTTTGGACAAAGGGATCGTGCCTTTCAAGACGTTCAAACAGCATTCGCACACGGTATCGATGACCTCTTTGGAGGCTGATTGAATGAGTTTTTTTCGTAGGGGTGGAGAAGCTTTGGACAGGACAGATAACATGTCCCCATGTTTGACTAAACGAGAAGGCAGACCTTTTCCTTTCTTTCCTTGGGGCTGTTTAGAAGAGGGATGTTTTCTGGAGGGTGACACCTTTGAGTCTTCAGCACCAAAAATACTGATACCCCGACTTGGTCACAGGCCTCTTTAATACTGGAACGCGTCGCCACTGATTGTCTTTACGTCGTATCAACTTCAGGACAGGCATGACACGTCGTGCAGGGGTACGCAACGGACTAAATCGAGCCAGTTCTTGCTTGGACAAATCCAGTAAACTTTGTAACATGCCCGATCTTTCTTGGACTTTGATTTTGGGAGAAGGTACTTTGTGAGCAGCAGCCACTGCCACTAAATTGGAGGGTCCTGCCACTGGGGAAGTTCTTGGGGTCATCAACGGACAAGTTCTTGGTGTGATCAACGTCTCCAAGTACTCTTCAGTTCTTGGTGTCATCAACGGAGAAGTGGTTGAACGTGAGGCTCCGGAGACGCAGTCACCGCCGTGGTAGGTCGTGGTTTGCGAGTGTAAGGTTGCGTGCTGGCCGAAGTGCCTCTCTTGCGACTAGCTTTCTTCTGTGGACTTTTCTTTTTCTGGGGACTTTTTCTCTGTTTCTTTTCCTGGGGGGCTTCTTTTCTTTTTCCGGGGTGGTGTCTGGTAAGAGGAGGGTCCCGCCACTGGAGAAGTTCTCCTTGGGGACCTGGTCTTTTCCTTCTTCTTGGAGCTTCGTTTGACTTTTTTCTTGGGGAGAAGTTTGGGGGCATTAGGATCCCATCTTAAGAGAGAGCGAATGATGACCCCTCCTAGAGTACCGCTCCCTCCAGGTTTCAAAATGATTTGTTTTTTGGTTTGAGTGTCGATGCGGGGATCGGCCAGTCGGGCCAAAGCGACTTTGTTTCGATCAAAAAAGCGTTTGGTTTGATGAGGAATCTGAATGATTCCTTGGAGTAATTGACTTGCTGTCACCGTGAACCATCGTAAGACTTCTTTGAGACTAACTTCTAAGACACGAGCTCGTATTTGTGGATTTTTTTCTCGACTGATGCCATAAAAGGCACGAATCAATTTGACGGGAAGATGCGACTGAAGGGACGTCATGTTCAAAATGTGTGTGAGACAGACGAAAAGGGTCTGAGGTTTTTATAGATTATTTTTTGTGGAGTGAAATTAAGTCGAGGACGGAGACGTGTACAGGACAGGCCCTCCGTGTTGGTACCAGTGGTGAAACAAGTGGGTACGAAATCGCAAATCCTCGGGGGTCGTAGGTTTCAAATCGACGAGTAAATAGGCGTGTGGCGTTTGAGTGGCATCGTCGTACGCCTGAGTCAGCCAAGGCGTTCCTAACTGTTTGGCTAAGACTTGCACTTGCGATTTATCTCGAGGGCTTTTAAACAAGGCCACGTAATGCGCATTGAGACTGATGGTGCGATGGGCTTTACTTTCTTGAAACAAATTTTGGGTGATGTAAACGATACTGGCATTACGGTGATGCCCTTTGCGCGTGAAACACAGTTTAATTTCTTCTTCGTCTTCTCCTAACATGTCGTCGAAAATGACCAAATGGGTTTGACGGGAGTCAGAGACGATGCCGTCGTCTTCTTTAGGAATGTCTTCCACAAACACGATGGAATCGCCTTGACTTTCTCGCAAGAGGCTGTACGCCGATTGCCACCTTTTGTAACACCACACGATCCGTTGAGGTGGTCGATAGATCAAATGATGTTTATGTTCGATCAAACGTTTGACGAATTCGGTTTTGCCTGAACCGCTAGGTCCAGCAATGAGCATGTTAAAGGGATTTCGAAGATACAAAGCCTCCCAACTGGCACGATCTAAGTGTTCGTCGATGACTTTGACAGTGGAGGAAGAGGGAGCAGAGACAGCAGAGGTAGCCATAGTGTGAGGAATGTCACTTGTGACACGAAAACAAACAAGACAATAGTTTATATGCTTTTTTTCAGAACACGTTTATTGAATGTTTTAAACATGAATACGAAAGACAAAAATACATAAAAGCCAAAGGCTTAAGTACAACGATAAAAGGCACATGATAACCATTAACGTGGAATAAACACAAGTGTCTGTACAACATGTTTTGGGTAATGTTCTGACCAGTTCTATAGGGGGTAAGGTCACACAAGTGTCCTCCCGAAAGGGTCTTTCAGGCCTGTCAACGACAGACCTGTCCTGGGTGACGGGTTCTTCTGGCACCGTCACTAACACAGGTTGAAAAGTAACTTTTTTCCTTGAACAACTCTCGTGCATACTGGGCCACTTCTTGGGTCCAAGCCTCAAAATCCCATTCTTTCCAGGCACGGACATCTGTCCAATGGGCATGTAAGTCACAAGCTACACACACATCGTCATACACGTCTTGGGTAGCTAAAAGTTGACGAATCTTTTTTTCCCGTAGAGGTCGAGAAGTATCCTGATGAAAACGTAAAGCTTTGAGCAAAAGGAGTCTCTCGTGAACATTTAAAGGCACCACTTTCATGTTGAATGGGTGGTAAATACTGTTCGTAAAGAGTCCACTAGGAATCGGCTGGTAAAAGAAATCCTAGAAAACAAGTCACTAAGACACACACTATGCGTCGTCCCAAATTGAATGGATACAGTTCTTGTAATAATCGATGGTAATGATCCACTGTTTGAATATGGTCATTGAGTTCCTTCCACGGAATCTGTTGGATTACATACGACATAAGTCGTGGCATGGCAGCCTGTTTTTATAGTCTCTTTGTTTCGGAAACAATACACGTACTTTCTAGTCCGACATCTTCGTTCTCCAGTGGGGAATCTAAATGTTGCATACTGTATCCGAAACGTCAGACTTCGTTTAGAAGTTTGCTCTTCCGCTAAGTAGATTCCACGTAAAATATGTCGGTAATCCTTTACCTTGTCTTTCTCAATGTGTTGCACTAGGTGAATCTCGAAGTAACCAAAATGATCAACACGTGGATCATTGGGGGCCTGGAAGTATTGAACAAAGTCTGACCACTGAAACAATTTCTGACGAATCAGTTCTCTTATACCATTCAGGTACCGGTGGTTAAAGATCTGGTGACGTAACGGATGCAATTGTTCTTTACGTTTGACTTGTATTTTGACCAGCTCTCGGTAAATGCGTTCTCTCAATTCCACAGGCAAAGCACGAATGTTCTCTTGTAAAGTATCCATGAATAGGTCAGTCCGTACAATTCACAATCTTCTCCTAGAGCAAAAGTAATCCACATAGTGAGTAATTTCTGACCACTGCCATTCAGGGTAACGTCCAAGAATGTCACTGAACTCTTTTGATGTAAACGGTCTAGAGTAATACAATAGGACGAATGCACACTTGACCCAAAGAAATCTAACACACTGGTTGACTTTTTTCACTTTCCTCTTGTGAATTTCTCGGCACAAAAGTTCTACAGTCACCCAATGAGATTTCATTCTGGCAAGTCCCTGCCAAACTTCCTTGTAAATCTTCTCTTGCAGTTCTTTAGGTAATGATTCAATATCGTTTTTGAAATGAAGTTTAAATACTGGTCTCAGTGATGTCCAACATTTGACTCCTAGCCAAACTTGTTTCTTCTTCGTCAATGACATGGTAAGTTACTTTAATGTCTCGGTCCCACTAAGGGTAAGTAATGACAATTCGGTGACATCGAGCATGTTCTACGTAGGCCGAATCTTGTGGTTCCCAGTGGTGAAGTGACACACCGCAACTGATCTCCTTCGCCCAAGTAGAAAAATCCGGCTCTGGCTAATTCTTCGGGGGTTGGTCCTCCCAGATACTTAGGCCATTTTCCTTTGAACGATTGAAGACGATTTTCAAAGTCGCAGTATTCCGACAAACGCACAGGAAACGAATATTCGTCTTTCACAGGTTCGTTTCGATGAGGGTTGGGTGACATGGACAGGAGTTTGCTCAGAGCTGGATGACATCCGTAGGGGGGTAGACGTGAAGGTGAACATTCCCCTTTAAAACGAAACCCAGTAAAATGTCCAAGAGGACGAGCGGCATCGCTTTCGCATCCCTCAGGTTTGACACGAACAGCATCACTTTCCATGATAGGGGTAGTGAGAACAAAGTTCCCACGATGCTTTACGGCATCACTAAGGTCACAACGTACAGCATCGTACCCATCGCAAGGCTCACAATCGCATTCCACTTCCGACGCCCCACACTTGAATTGTGCCTGTCTGAACTTGTTTTGTGTTTCTCTGAAAGTATTCATCTTGTTCGCTTGGTCTTGGTAGTCACAATGAACTATCCATCTTGCCTAGGGTTCCTTTTTATATACAGACCAATACCGATGTGACCGTACGGCAACGTAAAGTGATTGGGAAGTCTCACTCGCTTCTGGTACACGATTTGATAGACTTTTTCCAAGGGTCGACTGACGATGTGGTGAGTGGGTAAACGTACAATCTTGTTCGGTTGATAGATGGTCACTTTAAAGTGTTGATCTTTTCCAGACTGCAAGGCTTCTTTCAGTACCCCAAAGTTGACCTCTCGACTGGTACGATAATTCAGAGTCAATCCTTTCACTTTGCACTGCGTGTGCACTTCTCCTTGTTTGTCCCGGTGTTCGTAACCGTAATTTTTGGGACCGCCACTGACGAAACTTAGAATCTTGTCGTCGGGATGCTCGTCTGTCCAGGCTCCTAAACGGTCTCCTTCGATGTCAGGGTGCTGTTGACTCGGGTGATGGATGTAAATGCAACTGTCCGTGTCAAAGTACAGGACGCGTTCCCCTAACAGTTCTAAAGATTCGTACAATTTTAAGCGAGCATGGGCTGTCACGTAAGCCGCAATGATGACATTTCCAAAAGGGTCGTCTTGTACAAAGTCCAAATCTTCTTCGTAACTGACCAAGATCAAATTCTCTCGAACGACGTCCACGTGTTTCATGCATTTGGTTTTATCGTGAATCATCTGGAAGTAGCGGGAAGGTTCTGTCAAATATTCCGTCTTGGGTAAACACGGTCGTTGTGCCATTTTCCCCCACAAGCAATTTAACATCACTTTGGCAAACGATCGTCTGCCTCCGTTTTTCTCGATGTGGTCTAAAGAGATGCCTTCTTGTTCATAGTATTTCTCTTTGAATTGTATTTGGTCTTCAGGAGTGTGACACCAGGACGGATAGCCGCTGCCTTCTTGCTTCAGTTTCAAAAAGGCATCCACGTAGTCGGCGAAAATACCTTTCTGCGTGGGGTCACCCTTGTGGTATTGTTGTGTCTTGGGAAAGTGGCAAATTTCGTACACTTCTAACAGTTGGTATCCCATGTCCAGAGCTTTGAACAATTCCACGCTGACCCAGGTTCCCGTCAAGGCCCGTTCTTCCTGGGTGTGCTGACAAGGTTGGTCTTGGTTACACGTTTTGGCACAAGTACGGCACAAAGGAAACATCAGTTTGCCTTGGCAATGGTGAAGTAAGACGCGATGGTATAGGTTCGTGGGAGACAAAACTTTGCACTTGATCAAACCTTCGTATTGTCGAATGTTTTTCAGGTCGATGTGTTCCGTGAGCAATTGTGGGTGCCCTGCAGGAAACCGACAATATTTGCACACGTAGGGATACAGCGAACACACGTCCAAGTATTTGATTTCTTCTCCTTTCTCTTCGTCGGCTTGGTACAGCAAACAGGTGGCATTGGTCCTTCCTCCGTACAAACTTTCTCTCGGGTTCAGGGGGTCCATCAGCTTGTAACTTTCCACGACACGTTTCAACTCGGGATCGGTTTTCATACGGTGATCGTACTCGTGTTCCCACATTTCCACCACTTGGTATCCTTGCTGTTCTAACTTTAGGCGTCGCTGACAAGTGTCCTGGTACAGGTCTTCCATGGTTCGTTGTAAAAACTGATTTTTAGTGCCACGGTCAGGGTAACAGACGGGACATCCGTGAAATTCGCAACCGTTAAACTCGTACACGATCTTGGGGTTTTCTAAGTCCCAGCCATCGACCGAATGCGTTCCGATACTCTTTTCGCCTCCTCCGTTGCGGGCATGCTGAATCCATTTGTCTTCCTTGTCGCACAAGTAATGTAACCAGCGTAGGGCTTTGACCGAGTATTGACGTTTGACATAGTTGGTCGTTTGAGGACTGATGACAGCCACGGTGTTTTCAGGCATGAATCGTTGTCGATACACTAAGGAACACGCTTTGGCAATGGTGCAAGCTTCTTTCAAAGGATCGACCCCTCCGTGTTCCATGAACAGTTCTCGAAATTTTCCACAGTAACGCCGTAAAATGTCCACGTCGGAACGACAGTACTTTAGCATTTCTTCCTGAAAGTCGAAGCGGTCGGAGGCATGAGCCTGGTACCAAGCGTAGAAAGCTTCTCGTTGTTCGGTACGCATGTTGTCGGGGTCGTAATAGTGAGCCTCAGGTAAATGGGATAGAACGGCGTGTTGATTGGCTTCCGTATTGAAAAAGTGTGGAAAGTACCCTTTAGCCATTTCTGTCATTCCAAACGTTTTAGGCATTCGACTCAAAGGCATGGCTAAGTAACTCATCGAATCTTTAAACTGCACTTGTCCCACTTGCATGAAAATGATTTTGGCTCCGTTCAAAGTCACTTTAGGACGCTCGGTGCCATGTTCCGTATAGTATCTGAGAAGAAACTGTCCATCGTATCCGGAGAAATTTTGAGCCATCACCGTGGCATGGCGATGACAATCTCCGTAACGTTCGATGTCCTCTTGGCTCCACGTCTTGTCGATGGGGTCTAAGACCCATTGGGCAAAATCGGCTAGCGTATTCGGTCCTCGAAAGATTTTTTCACGTCCTCCAGGAATCTTGCTGCAGTGAGGGCAATGACTGAAGATAGGTTCTTGAATGCACTTCTCGCACGCTCGATGAGCCACGCAAAAATTAGGAATGTAAATACCGGTCTCTTGCATGCATTCGAAATCAAAAAAGATGAAATTGCCTTTCTTCTTGTGACCGTCCTCTTTCTCTGGTGGGGATTGGTATTTTTGCACGTAGCATTCGTGTTCCAAGTCCACGATGTGGTGACAAATGTGACATTTTTTCTTTCCTGAACATACGTGTGCCTTGGCACTATTGGTACGTAGGCCGTGTCCACACGTAGGGCACAATCTCAGGAGTTGACAAGCACATTTCTGCTGTGAACCTTGCGTCTTCAGATGTTGTTGGTAACAGGCAGGGCTGACAAACGTGCGCAGACAAGCAGGACATTGTACTCTTTCTTGCCCTTCGCTCAGACAGGGTTGAGAGGCCAAACATCCTGGGCATTTCGATCCACAATGTTTGTGTTGCTCTCGATTATTATAACCACGGTCACATTTCTCACAGTAATATTTGCATCCCAGGAATCCAGTGATACTGGTAATGGTATCGAAATGGTCATCGTGATGATAAAGGTGAATGTATTTTCCGTCCTTAAAGTCTTTCCCTCCAAACAACAGAGACCCGCGCACTTCTTGAGGGTACACTTTCAAAGTGTATCGTGGAGCTAGGGCATCTTGCAATTTTTGGATCTCAGGAATGCCACAGGGTTTGTCTTTGGGCAAGTCGGCTTGTCGTAACAGGAGTTCTGCTTCACTTCGTTGTTTGGCTCGGTCCGATTTTTGAATAGTCTCCCAAGCTCTTTTCCATTCTACCGTGTCGTTTTTGTTGGCATAGGTTCGTCCCACCACGATGGCACGGGCTAAACACATCTGGTCTTGAGGGTTGTTAATTCGTACGAGACTTGTTTTGGTGTTGCGAAGGTCGTCCACCAATAAGACCTTTTTGCATCCAGTCCCTTGAGGAGGAGAGACGTGGGCCATTTTCAGTGTGGTTTTTCCATCGGTGATGTCAAACTGGTCATTAGATTGTTGTACGTGTTGAATCTTGTCCATGACTTTGGAAGGGGTTAGTTCTGCGGGTCTGCTAAACTCGATCCAAACAGGGGATTTCAAGCTGTCGTGATCTATGGATAGTGTCAAGCGATCGTCTTCTTTGGGTTGACATTGTCGCTTGAGTCCGGTGAGCAAAGAATCCCACATCTCGGTGATAAACCCTTCTGCTTTCTCCAAGGGTACGTCGGACTTGAAATCTTTAAACTTCACTGTGTAGATGTAAGCCGTGGTTCTAAATTTTCTAGAGGAGCGCTTTTCCGTCTCTCGAATGGAATAGTACTTTTCAGGGTTGACTAAGGGTGGTGAACTTTGTTTAGAGGGTTCGGATTCTGGTTCACTCATGTCCTCTTCAAAATCACTGGCATGAATTTGTGCCAAGACTTCAGCTCTGGTACGAGGCGATAGATCACGTTTCTGCCTCTTACTTTCTTCTTCTTTCTTCTCGAATAAATAGGATCGTTTCATCTTAAGTGCAAAACGTCAAATGACTCAAGTTTAAACACCATAGACTAATTTATAGTCATGGCAAACCAGCGTATATAAAAGGGTGTGTGTCTTGTCCTTTCACTATTCATTTCACTCTCAAACCGAGCACAACGATGGAAGAGACTAGCCAAATCGAACGTTTCATCAGAGCTTTGCGAGGGGTCATTAGAAAATTCTCTTCAGACCAGCCGACGGACTACTCTCCTTCCTTTCGAGATAAAAGTCAAGATACTTGCTATATCTGTCAAAAGAAAGGACATTGGTCTTCAGAGTGTCCAGACCGTCAAAAAAGAAAAAAAGGGGCTAGAAAAGACAAAAGTCAAGATACCTGTTATTATTGTCAAGAAAAAGGACATTGGTCTCCAGATTGCCCAAAAAAGAAACAAAAGGAGTCAGAAGAAGAGAGGGATTCTTCAGAGGAAGAAGAGAGGGATTCTTCAGAGGAAGAAGAGGAAGAAAGAAGACAATTATATTTACAAGAGGCAAAGAAAAAGAAACAGGAGAAGAAAAGAAGAAGGGAAGAAAGTGAGGAGGAAGAAGAGGAAAAGCCTGTGACGGTGAAGAAATTGAAAAAACAGAGAGACTAAACAATGAGACAGAAGAAGTGTATGAACTTTTTAAAGTGCTCTGTTGTGAATTGTGAATTGGATTGTAACTATTGATAAAAGAATACATTAATTATATAAGGTAAGTTTCTTTGAGTTTTGATTTTAAATAAGAAGCTACACTCACGCACTCATATACACGTACTATAGGGGTAAAATGGGTTTTTTTTTGTTGATTTTTGAGTTATTGGCAAATTGAAAGGCTATCTCTTTTCGAGAGACGTGGGTGGCCCTGAAAAGGGCCTTTTTTTGGTGTAGGGGTGAGATTAAGTAATCAACTTTAACTGCCTTAAGCCTTTGCCACGGCCAAGGCCTACTTCTGGACTGCGTACTGTTGATGATGATGATGATGATTTGGTTGAAATCACTAAGGGTGGTACGGTAGGCTTAGTCACAGGGTTGACGTGTTTAGCTCGGGAAGGTCGTATTCTCTTCGGTCGTAATAAAGAAGTCTGATACATTTGTTTCAGACTTCTTAACTCCTCTAACATGTCCTACAGTACCGTGACCGTTTGATTTTCACCCTCTTGTTTCTTTGCTGCTACTTCTTCTTGTTGTTGTTTTCTTCTTACCTCTTCTTCTTGCTGCTGTTGCTGTAGGAGAAAAGCTTGTTCCGCTTCCTTTTGTCGTTGTATAAATTTCTCCAATTCTTCTTTCTGTCTCTGTCTAAAATTGTCCAATTGCGGTAATGAAGGTGACGAAGGTTCCGGAACAAATTCTTGCGAGGTAAGAAAATCCACAAAATCCCAATTTACCTCTTCTGAAAGTAAGTCCGGGTTCCCTTGGGCGGTCTCCACTGCTGGTGCACCCCAATGAATCGTTTTCTGAGTTTCCGTCATGTTGAATCACTGTCGCATAGATTGACTGCACACAGGCGCTAGCGAATCTATATAGACCACGTGACGTCACAGACTGTTCTCTTCGGATTTAATGCGGACTGACTGAATTTTGTAACGCGTGTTTGGATTGGTCAATGAACTCAATCCATTTCAATCCTTCCTCTACCTATAAATAAGCGCAGTTCACTGCATTGATTCACCTGTTCTCGTCGCCTCAAGATGTGGACCACAGTCGAATCATCCACCCTTGTGTCTTCAATGATGTTTAGGACGGACATGCTCATGTATGTCCGATCCAAGTGGACCGTTGTCCACAAGTCAGACACCAGTCTGTGGATACAAAGAGTGTACGTGGAGAGACAAGGTTGCCTCAAGAGGACACTGATTTATGGCCCTCGAGTAAGACGCAGCTTGAGGACAAGAAGATGCCGCAAATGCCCTTTATGTTAAGGGCATATTAACATAAATCCAAAGGCCCTTTCCAGGGCCACCCACATTTCTCGAAAAGAGATTGACTTTCCATTGCCTACCCCTTTTTTTATTTTTTATTTTTTAATTTTAAAAAAAAAAAAAATCCCATGTTCAATTGCCTTTGTCCCTAGAATGGATATTTTTTTTTCTCCCATTGTTCAAATGCCTTTGTCCCTAGAATGGATATTTCCTTTCTCCCATGTTAAATTCCCTTGTCCCCAGAGTGGATGCCTTTTTTTTCCCATGTTAAATTTCCATTGTCCCCAGAGTGGATATTGCTTCCCATGTTAAATTTACATTGTTCCCAGAGTGGATATACCCAAATTTAACATTAAAGTCCCCTTGTCATTAGGGTGTCCCCATTCACTACTTATAAGTATAAAGTATAAGTACGCTTTATACGCATAAATTAAAAATGAATATATAATTAAAGAATAAGTGCAATATGTGACATTTTACAGACCTCTAAGATGGTTAATGGAGATTTTCTCAAACATAATTTTCTCCATGCTTTCGCTCCTGAAATATCTACCAAAAAATGTACTAAAATTGAATTAAAACATTTTTGCCACTGAAAATAAATAGTTATGTGATAATGTACTTCTTCAGGTGATAAAGTATCAAAAAGTACAAATATCTTGATGGCTTTTTTTATGTTTCGGTCTTACATTTTTGAACCCATGTTTTCGAAAAGGCAAACCATTTAAAACCACTAACACAAACTGTACAAAAGAAAACAACTGCCTTCAAAATAGAAAAATTCCTAATTCTGAGTTTATGCTTGAGAGATATTGTTTAGACTAATTACAAATGACATTACTTTTGAAAGACCTTTCTGACTGACTGATTCATTTGAAAGACCCTTTCTGATTGACTGATAGAGGGAAAATTAATTTCATACTCAATACAAAAGATTTTTGGTAACCAGTCTTGAGTAATTACTGCCCAACTTTAAAATTATACATTACCAATCCAACAGATAAAAGCAGGGCAAATGTTGAAACTTTTGTAATTTCTTAAAGAATCCCCCCCCCCCCACTAAAATATTATGGTTCCGGGTTCACGTTAAAACAATGAATGTCAGTGGGTTTTTTAAATAGGGATTTAATACAGAGTTTTTTTAATTACCACACACGGGCTTCCTAAAATTGATCATCTCCACATTGACAGTAATAACTGGCAGAGGGATATTGATTGTCAACGATATACCGAGGTTTATCTTGTAAACAGCCTAATAATGTGGGATAGGTAACTTTTTGAGCCTAAAAGTGTGGAACGTTATTGAATGAACTTATGTTCTGTTATTGTTCCTATATGTGAATTTAAATTAGAGGTAATACCAGTCAGAATGCGATGAGATGATGAATGGGTCGATTATAGGATACTATAAAGTGTTATGTATATCTTAATTTATATTGTGTGCTTAACTTTTGTCCTTGATTGAAGATAGCGTTTTGGCCTTCCTGACTATTGTCACGTATTGTCGACAGGTGTTTTGGTTATAAGTGGTACAAAAGATGTTTTCTAAAATATAGTTTCCATACCTGATCTTGTTTACGAATTAGTGAAGCGTTTCCATTAGAAAACATTCTGTTGCGTCATAGGTAAGGCGTTACTTTGTATATAAAATAGGTTTTAGACAACATTTATTCTGCATTCCTGTTTCATATCAATCTTTTGGAATATATTACCAGAGATTTAGTTGTGTTCGGATATAATTGTAGAGAAATCATTTATTTAATTATTAATTGGAGGTTAGTGTTAGGACTGGTCGGCCTGGTGTCAGGATAACGTGACTGGGTGGGACATCATGCTACATGTCTGCGGCATGATGCCCCAGTGCTAGACATCACTATAAACTGCCACATTGCAGACATCGTAGCGATATGACTGAAAAATTGTTAAAGCTACGTTAAAAATCAAAATCACATCCCATCACATCACATTAATTGGAATTACAAAGTGATAATTGACCTTTTGGACTAAAACATTACTTTGGGATTATTGTGAATTCATTCAAAAAACATTATGGATTATATCATTGTGACACATAAAGACTTTGGAAAGACAACATATTCAAGACTATTGGTAATTCAGTACCTTCAAGACTAGTGCTACACCAATACATATAAGACTTTTAATACATAAGGGAATTCGGTGTTACTGGAATTCATTCGGAACATACAATTTTTCTTGTCATAGATCATTTGTTATTATTTGGATATTATTACATACTACTGTTAGTGTTTTTTGAATTTTCATTTTGGGTTATAGGGAAATAAAATATTTTTTGAATGTTACAACACTTATTGGTTTCGCTTTTTTATGTTACTTTCTTTAACACCTTTGAGTCGTAACAATAGCAAAACAAATAGGAGCCGTAATACGTTTCTGTGTGGAACAGTGAAATCGTGGTGTGATACTCGAGGTATATGTTTAGCTCTCTACTTTAAATCGATTTGAAATTAAATCAAGATAATGACATGGAAGAATAAAAGCAGTTTACGAGAAAGGTTATCACGTGAGTATAACGCAGGTTTTCTAATCGAGGTTTGACACTTCTGTTTGTGCAATATAACCTCAAAATCGTTATGTATATTTTTTCAATCCTAAGTCGATTTTATGACAGCAAATAGTGACTATGGAACAGGTGATTAGGTTAGAGCAGAAAATGGAGTTAATTTTTCATCAAAGCATCTTTCGCACATCGTTAAATCAAAACAAGCTAGAATGTTTGGATAGTTAACGCAGACAGGATTAGGTACATAAAATCGGCCATTAAATTGAAATGCAGTCCTTATGGGAGGTTTGGAACTGGTTATGACGGTTGTAAATAGATTATGGTTGGTGCGAATCTTGCAAAATTGGGATGATTACTTGGAATTGTCCGCACCACACAATTAGCGGATGATATTGTGTTGTGGCTACAAAGGCTGGTTTTTATTACCCTCAAGGCAAAGACTGATGGATTTTGCAGGTCATTCGGTATGATGTTTCTAGTAGCAACTTTGGTTCGGAGTGAAGCTCATTGTCAGAAAGGGGGGCACCACACATTCCCAAACTTTCTGTTCGAGTGCGATATTGGAGGCAAGATGATTTTGCTGTTGAACATGTCAGCAACGAAGGCTTCTGATAGGACATCAAATGGTATTCCGATATAGTGGTTTCCTTGCGATGTGTACAGTTTTTTCAGAATGTTTGCATGAGTTAGCAAGCTAGATAGATTGACTGATAGATAGTTTTATAGATAGAACAAACTGAACTTTATGTTTTGAATAAAATTCTCAATAATAAGCAAGCATATCAAAAGTCTAAACCGTTCAGGTATATTCTCAGTTTTTCATACATTTTCTATAAAATATTCACATTATCTCATCTGAGGCAATATAATTACGCAGCATTTCATGGCTGTGCTGGCCAACGTTTTTTTTTTCCTTCTCAGTAATGTGACATGATACATTCAGTTTCTCAGTTTATAATACAACAATTTAATGCTATTCTTCACATAACGTTTATGTTTCACATAACGTGTTTGCTTCACATAACGTAGCATTTCCGTTATCTAAAGCGATAAGCAAATCTTTTTATATCCATCATATCCTGATTATATCTACTTAATTATCTGTGTTTATTGGTAGGTTTAATATTTAATTTAATTTATTTTTCTTGTTTGGAGCTCACCCGTTTATTCACATTCAGATTCTTGTTGCAATTTAAGGAAATACATTAATAAATGTTATAAGAAAGCACATGCTATGAACCAAGGTTAATAATACTGTTACGCAGTGTTCTAGAGGGTATTTCCTAATCTACTTTGACGGGGTTATGGAATAGATATTAAAGTATATACGCACATACATACATACATACATACATACTTACTTACATAATTACCGACCTACCTACCTACTTACCTACCTACCTGCCTACCTACCTACCTACATACATACATACATGCATACATGCATACTTACATACATACATACATACATACATACATACATACATACATACATACATACACACATACATACATACATACATGCATGCATGCATGCATGCATACATACATACATACATACATAAGTACATACAAACACATACATACATACATACATACATACATACATACATACATACATACATACATACATGCATGCATGCATGCATGCATGCATGCATGCATACATACATACATACATACATACATACATACATACATACATACATACATACATACATAGTGTTTGTCTACATATGTCAGGTAATATATTTTCAACAAAATATGCAATAAATAGGAAAATGTCTATTGTTCTTATTCGAGCTTCGAAGGTGTGGAAAGGTACAGCCCTGAACGAATGCAATATTGTGTTTTCAATTGTGAAGTTTTAACGTTTACTCGCAGATTGTGATTCAGAGTGAAGACCTTGGCTGATCAATTTCACGGAGAGAGACGTCCATTTCCCGCTCTAATTTCACGGTTCTGTAGCTGAAACTGGATAATAAGATAAACCAATTAAGCGGACAAAGTAGCGCCATTCCGGGTGATTGATATACCCATGGAGAGCCGGGCTACTTCCAGAAGTAGATTAACATAGACATTTGCCTTTGAGGGAAATCATGCAAAGCTTGATATCCAGTCCATGTCATGTAAATGTAGTTAACGTTTTGATGAAACACATAGGAGGGATTCCTCAGACTTGTCTTTGATTCTGTAGAATAGGAACATCAACTTTGCTAAGCTTCATTGAAGTACATATTTGTTTGTATGGAACTGTATGGAGAGATGGATTTGCACCGACACGAAGTGAATGCCAGTTTCAAGATTAAATAGCTATATCGACCTGATCGCTAGATTGGAGTTCTTTGAATTTTTCTCTGTTGGCAGTCGCTGGTTTAAACAGGCCCCCCTTTAGAGGTTGAGAGAGACCATGTTAACTTCGAGAGTTTGAGACTGCTAGATGGGGAGAGTATTTAAGAGATCTAAAACTAACTGCTAGAAATAGTTTTCCCTTAGGGGTTGAGGGTAAGGCCATATGGCCCCACCTGGTCCGTCTCTGACACATAATCATGGTTATTTAAACTGTAATAAAACTGTAAAGAAATGCTGACATATATCAACCTGTCAAATATAATAAGCCATTGAAATTAATGCAAACTAAAACCACACTAATCTCTAATGAAGTAATGTACCAGTCATACTTACAGTATTTGCATACTTTCTCAACAGTTTTTGTACACCCATCCCCACCGACTTTGATAACAAAAAGCATAAAAGAAATGCACAAATTTATCATCAATTTATAATTTGTAACATGTCAAAAGGTGGTCCCGAATATTTTGAACTTTTCCGCGTTTCAAAACCAAAAGGAAGCTGTCGATGTCAATAATCAGACAGACTGCTGCTCATTGTCTTTCCTCGGTTTCAAGAACGGTCCATTTTCAGTACAGACTATATCTCTTATGCATTCAGTCTTATCAAGTTTTAATATTTCTATTTAAAAAGTATGAAACAAAATAAAAATGTGTAATTCTTCATTAAAGGTGTTCAAAGGGACATAACTTTCGAAGTTATGGATATTTACAAATTAATCAGAACTTGTCAAAGAAGGTAAGCAACAGCGCACCTCATTGTCTGAGAGCAGTATACTCATCCACACAAATATTGCGACCATCTTAGTAAGGAAACTAACTATTGGTTTGAAACGTGAACAATATTACAGTATTGAAGAAACTGGAGTCAACCAGGTAAAAATGTTAAATTGACCAATCAAACGACATAGTTTGTGCAATTTTGTACACCCTCGATGCTTTTAGTTTAGTACGAGAATACAAAATTGTGTGGGTGGGAGTTGAGCAATATTTTAGTATTTTCCTGCTTTGTGTGAATGGATATTGGGATTTACATCAACTGAGATATAAAAAGGTTTAAACAATAGACTGCTCTAAGACAAAAACATTTAGATATAATGTTACAATACATATATGTCTATTCCAGGGTACATCCTCCACCATTGATACTGGCCGCCGTGTATAGTCTATCTTTTGTGGAAAAATGGCGTTAAACCCCATAACGACAACACACACACACACACACACACACATATATATATATATATAATAAGGCGAACTCATTTCAAATGCACTGGATGCAGCAAGGGATCACGTATGTCAGGGATTGATTAGATAAATTCAATAAACTGACAACGAACAGTGCGAAGCTAGTATCTATCTAGTCTGAGCGCTTTTTAGATAGATATATATATAGATAGATAGATAGATAGATAGATATGATACAAAGGTTGAGAAGACTTATCTAGGTGAATTAAAATGAATTTTACTCTACATTAAAATACTAACTTTTCACTTTGCCACTGGGTTATTTCTTAATAATCTATATTGCTTTCGCTTTTTTCTCTCTTTTTCTCTTTAGATAAATTTATTAAACATCAGCATTTAGTTTGACGTGATACATTAATGATACAAAATAATTTATCAAGGTTAAAAAAGTGATGACCATGTGCTCATATTTTTAATTTTCGTCAAAACAGCAAAATGGATATTAAGACACAAAAGGGTTTGCTTTATATTTTCCCTTTAACGTCTGGGAAAACACAGAAGAAATATATTTCCTGTGTACAGCGAAAATATGTGTAATTATTTACCATATGGACTTTTTTTTTCGTTGGAGTTAAATTCAATGCTTGTAGGTTCTTCTTTCTCTGTCACCGATGATTGTATCCGCTCGAAATGCAGGTTTTAGGCTAACCATTAAATAATTAGATCTAATCGATCAAATCAAATAAAATATAAATATTAACAATGCGCATACTATTTTCTGTAGAAAGTGAATGCCACATTTGCTACACAAGATAAATGACAGCAAATCTTATATGATGAATTATTCAGATCTGACCTTCCACGTACAGAGCTACTCTATTACCGTCCGCCTCTTACACGAGAAGTCGCGGGTTCGAACCTCGGCCGAGTCATACCAAAGACATAAAATTGGAACTAGCAGCTGCATCGCTTGGCGCTCATCATTCAGAGGTCAGTGTTAGGACTGGTCGGCCTGGTGTCCGGATAATGTGTCTTTGTGGGACATTATGCTACATGTCTGCGGCATGATGTCCCAGCCTTAGATATCACTGTAAACTGTCACACTGCAGATATCGTAGAGATATTACTGAATATTGTTTAAAGCTAAGATAAAAATCCAAATCACACACACACACACACACACACACACACACACACACACACACACACACTATTACCATTTCTTTCGGAACGACAATAGCATTTAGAGACTCATTTGAAACAGGTCAGCTTCAATCACCTGAAACGACAGGTAGAAGAAGACGAATCAGCAAAGAAGAAACAAGGTCTAGGAGAGAAGGAGGACAGTGAAAGTCAAACGGTGGCGGACTGCTTTATTACGACCCAAGAGACAAAGACCTTCCCAAGCCAAACAACCCAACCCTGTTATTACGCCTGACATACCCACCGTAGTGATTTCTACGAAATCAAACTCAACAGGAGCAAGTACAGAAATAGGTCTTGGCCGTGGCAAAGACTTTACGCAGTTAAAGCTGATTACGTACTGTTCCAGAGGATTTTTTTATATATATAAAAACAAACACCCAACGGTCCTTTTCAGGGACGTCCACCTCTCTCGAAAAGATATAGTATTTCAATCGCCAAAATCAATTAAAATTTAATATCCCTTTTCTACCCCATGATGGATGTGTGTGAATGCGTGAGTGTAGTTCCTTATCCTAAAGAAAAAAATGCCAAGAGACACACGTTTTCTGTCTGGTCTATTTTGGTACAAATTTTAGGATCAAATATCACAACACTTTTAAAAGTTCATAGACTTCTGTGTCTTTGTTCTCTCTCTCTCTCTCTCTCTCTCTCTCTCTCTCTCTCTCTCTCTCTGTATTTTGAATTCCTTCACTTTCACAAGCTTTTTCTCTTCTTCTTCCTCACTTTCTCTTCGTATTGATTTCTTATCGTTTTTCTCCTTTTTCTCATTTTGGACGTGTCTGGGTTTTTCCTTTGGGGAGGGTACCTCTTCCTCTTCGGAACCCCTCTATTCCTTTTGCTCCTGTTGGTTCTGAGGGCTAGAAAAAACATGATTGGTCGTGATATCTTAGTAAAGTATTCAGGATAAACCATTTAAAGTTAAAACATCCGAACTACCGTTAATCGCAACAGCAATCAAAAGATCAATACGCTAACGTTGGACAGCCTGTTGAAATGCCAAGCAGTATAACCTATTTTTTCATTAGAGTGTAATTTTGCTTCCTTTTTAACAAAGCAATCTATACGAGGCCAAATACCTACATATTAGATAAATTAACACCAATGGTGAAATCTAGCACTGCTGAGTGGTGGTCAGCCTTTAAGGCATTCAGTATCTTATGTTACGTGTTTGGGATCTAATAAAAAGTAACAAAAGAAAGAGTGAAAACAACAAGCTTAAAAAAATGAAGCAAATAATTTATTTACCTGGAAAAAAAAAAAACAATGTAAAAATGAAAAAATTAAGAACTTACTTTCTTAAGAATCAAATCTAAAAATAATGCAAGAATAATCCACGAATTAAATTTTAGAAGTCCTCGTAATGAAATGTTCTAATGAAATATGAATTCGAGACCTGACGAAAAATCAAAAATGGAAGCCGATGACCTATACTGTAGTCAGTTTTGTACTGTTGTGTTTACAGTTCTTTGTTGATTAACAAAAAATATTATTCCGGTGTTTGAAATTCCGACTAAAATTTAAAGAAATCCTTTTGTCCAAGAATTCGGTATGAGCACTCAAATATTTCCAGGAAAAAGAAATAATCTTTTAGAATCCAAATAGTCTGAGTAAAGGTTAAAGTATAACTCCAAACTGGTCACAAACACTTCCAGTGTAAAATCCCAACGAGATAATTTCTCTATATGCATCGATATAAAACCTGAATATTGCGCAGCTTCGGAAAGACCTGAATTGCGAAATAGAGCCCGTACTCCAAGTATGACCTTGATAAAAACCAATTATTTTATTCCGAGAATAAAATAAAAATAAAAAGTCGTTTACTTGTCTCAGCGATTTTTGAATCAAGGTCGGGAACTAAGTCACAAATATAAATAGTGTTTCTATTATTAGGTATTAATGGAATAAATCCACACCGGTGGCTTTGAGACACACTGTTTGGGAACATCTGGTTTAGAGAATATGATATTTTCCCCAAGATCTGCTTTCATATAAATGTGACACCTGACTTTTTGCTGTCATGAAGATAATGCGGATGTATACATTCTTGCTAAACGTGATAAATGTTTCCTGTTTCTTGTTTTCATTCCATATAAATTCAGTTGAGTAATGTGGTAACAGGTTGAATGTATCTGAGTGGATATTGTGATGTAAAATATTTTCGCATCCGTTTTTACATTGTATTTTGAAAACGTAAAATGATTTTGGATTCGGTTTTATGATATTTAGAATATGTGTATGTGCGTGCGGTTTCGTGTGTGTGTTATTCGTTTGAGAATGTCAGCGACTTTGTTTGCCATCGCAGAGGATGTTAACCACTGTTTCAGCACCATATCGAAAGCTCGCACTAACACAAAACCTATTTTAAGCCAGATATTCAACCCAAGACGCACTTACGTTCTCCTTACATAAAATCAAAGTTAACGAGATGCGTTTGACTAGAGCTAGACACATGCCCTTCGTCATCGCAAAGAGTTCTCCTTGGTATTATTTTAAGTAACGAGCAATTCGAATGATGCGTTTTGTAGGACAACCAAACAAAATTTGGTTATATAGTTTTGGTAAATTCGGTTTTACCGGCACCATTAGGCACATCAATGAGCATGTTTACAGGGATGGCAAGACACAGTGAATCCCCGAACGTTGAGGATCTGACGTTTCTGAAACTTAAACAATTATTTTTCAAATTACTAGCTCCAAATAACCCAGCCATCGGGAAATCTCACAGCTGATTCGCGTGCTAGTTTCATATTTACATCTTTGATATATATTTACAAACTAGAACACAGCATTTAAAATGTATGACCTTTTTATAGAGTAGTTATGGAGAAGAAATTACATATAAATCATAACATGAACGACTACTAATTAAAAATATGAATCAATTACAAAAATGAGAAAAAGGACCATACGGCAGCTTTTTTTATCCTTTGTGACTCTTATTTCAGCCTGCCTGTTATATTCTATCTGGTAAATCACATTACTTGAAATCGTTGAAACATACCGAACGTTGGCCATAAATAAAGCGGTTGCATTTATTTGTCTATTTTCTTGCTCAGAATTTTTTTCGCGATATAGCAGAAATATTGTACCCAAACTTCTTTTTTGTAATAGGCAAAATAGTTTCATCTTTTGTTTTGACATTTATCTTGCTGAACGAGATTTTTAAAACTAATCAATGTCATATTTGTTTAATTAATTAAATATAATTGCCATATTTATGTTTTGTTGTACCTTCAGTTACGTCCCTACAGGTGTGATATTGTAACAAAAACGTAAAAGAATTAGTGATTCGAAACATATGTGAACGAATATGAAGGTACACAAGTTATGACCTATTCAAGCTGGAATGCGAAATGCTCTTCTTTTTTTTTAAAATGCGACGAATTGACTACATATTGTAAACATTAGAAGTATAATTTAAATAACTGTTGACAATAAAATGCATTACTGCTAAGGGATGAGGAAACGAGCTAATCGCAGGAAGTAAACAGATTAAATTTTGTAAGGCCCAACTTATTACAGCACGTGACAGTGTCTAGCACCAGTATCTCAAAGGCCCAGCTTATAACAACACTAAGAAAGTACGGCGATAATGTCTCAAAGGCCCAGCTTAAAACAACACTAACAACGTCTAGCACCAGTATCTCAAAGGCCCAGCTTATAACAACACTAAAAAGAATCTAGGACCATTATCTTAAAGGCCAATCTTAAAACAAGACTGACAAAGTCTAGTAGCAAAATCTTAAAACCCCAGCTAATGACAACACTAACAACGTCTAGCAACATTATTTCAAAGGCCCAAAGTACAATAACACTATACGGTCTAGCAACAGTATTTGACGTCCAAACATATATAAAGCATTGCCAATGTCTAGAACAGTATCTCAAAGGCCTAACTTCTAACAACACTGACAAAATCTACCACCAGTATCTCAAAGGTCCAGCTCATAATAACACTGACAAAGTCTAACAACATTATCTCAAAGTTCCAGCTGCTAAAAACAGTGACAAAGTCTAGCAACAATATCTCAAAGGTCCAGCTCATAATAACACTGACAAAGTCTAGCAACTGTATCTCAAAGGTCCAGCTCATAATAACACTGACAAAGTCTAGCAACTGTATCTCAAAGGTCCAGCTCATAATAACACTGCCAAAGTCTAGCAACAGTATTTCAAAGGTCCAGCTCATAATAACACTGACAGTCTAGCAACAGTATCTCAAACAGAGAGAAACAAGATGGCCTCTATCGCTTAACCGGCTTGAGCAGCTGTTCCGTTTTTTTAGTGCCGTTTTCATGATATTAGTGCTTGTTGCCTGTCTTCATCTACGTTATTGTGTTCATTATGTATTGGCTGTTAATTCGTATGTGTTTCTTCATCTCCTTGTTTTGGAAATGAGAACAATTAGACTTTCCTCAGCTGTCTTGCTTCACTGTTTTTGAACAAACCGTCATCACATGATACTCGCCAGTCAACCCGTTTATGCTACGATGGACCCTCATTAATTGCTTTAAATGATCACTCCTTGGCTCTCCACACTACATTAAGCTCTAGACTAAACGAACTGGGACTACATTTATCATTACCTAAATGTAAACAGAAGCGAAAAAAGAAACGTTGTTTCAAAGCTGGCCGGCGTAGAACAGGAAGAAGAATTCCAGTTATCTCCCTTATTACTGCTCAACAATTTAAAAACAAATTCAACCGTTATTTTAGATAACCTAATTAAAATCCCTATTCATTCGTCAACCTTTGTGTCAACTATCCAAGAAATACCTCTGCGCATTGCATTATTCAATGCCCAGTCAGTAGGACCACCGGAAAAGCGCACTGAAATAGTTAATTTTATCAACGACCAGAATATTAACGTATTTTTCCTGACAGAAACATGGCTAAAAACATCAGGCGATGAGCCCAAGTGTGCGGATCTAACACCCACTGGTTACTCCATCAAGTCGTTCCCCCGTATGATGTTGAGAGATTTTTTTTTTCATTCACATCCATCAATGCAGCCGACACCTTATAGCGGGAGCGACGACTGGGATGAGTACATTTCCCAGTTTGAGAACTGCGCAGAGCTCGGACGATGGAGTGACCGTAAAAAAATTCTGGCCCTTAGTGCAAGCCTTAGGGGTGCTGCACCAACTTTCTACGTCAGTCTCTCTGTTGAGGAGAAACAGTCATATTCAGCTCTGGTTGGGAAACTTAGGGAAAGATTCGGAAGCACCCGTTAGCAAAACCGATGGCTTTCAAGATTCGAAGCAAGAAAACGTCAACCTGGTGAGTCCATAGCCGTACTTGGGGACAGTATTCGTCAGATGGCACAAAAGGCTTATTCCAACTTTAGCGCAGTTGCACAAGAAGCCATTGCACTGAACCAATAATACAAAGCAATTTTATTAGAGATGAAGTGTAGATGCATGGATAGGGAATCAAAACTGTTGCAGTAGCAGTTGATGTAATTGAAAGATCTGAAGCAGTAATTGGAGATAGTAATGCAAGGAAGTCAAGTGTCAGAGGTGCAGCTGGGCTAAATGACCAGTCAGAAGAAACAAGTTCGTTCAAGAATGGACGAGCTGACCCTTCTCTAGAAAATACCCTGAAACAAGTTATGGAAAAGCTAGACAAAATTGAAAAGAACAGTACATCTAGATGGGAGACGAAGCCTCAAACTCAACCATTTAAAAGCAGATCTTGCTTTATCTGCAATTCTCCGAATCACTTGTTCCGTAAGTTCCCAATTTACCAAAAGTGTCAAAGTCAGATGGAAGCCGGAAATTCTACATATAAAGCATCGATCACTCAGCAGACCCAATATAAACAGCAGGGAAACAGCAAACTATCAGCTCATTAGGCCAGGGGTTGATGGAAGAACAATGGCCTAAAGAAAATGATTCGACCAAAGAGACGAAGTATAAAACTGTAGATAACAAACGTTTAGGTCAGGTTAGAGAAGTTATAGGAAAATGGGACAATGGACTTTATACAGCTGGAAGTATTCTAGGTGTCGAGGCAAAGTTTCTTGTTGACAGTGGGTCCACTTCTACTCTTTTGTCGCACTCTGTGTTTCAAAAGATACCTTATGAAAACCGACCTGCTCTTGTGGCTGCACCACAAGAAATGCAGGGAGTAAATGGTCGACATCTACAAGTTTACGGACAAGTTCTATTGAATATTGTGTTTGGTGGTATTCCATACGCATAGACTGTGATTGTGTGTGACATTATGCCCGAAGGTATCCTTGGACAAGATTTTATGCTTAAATTTGCGGGTAAAATTGACTATAAGAACTTGAGCATTCAGACGAATTATGCTGATATATAATGTTGGATTGGGGAGAAGTTTCAATGTCATGTAGAGTTGTTGCAAAATGTACCATTACTTTACGTGCTAACTCTTACATGTGGCTACCAGTCATGATACCAGGAATTGAACACATTTTGGACATTGGACTTGTTGAATCAAACAGAGAGCTCTTTGAAAAAGAACAATTATATATTGTTCAGGGCATTATTGACACAAGAAAGGAATACAAAGTGTTGCAGGTCGTCAACGAAAATGACTCAGATGTTAGCGTATACCCAAATACGAAGCTGGGCTCTTGTGAATCAGTATACACAGAAGAAACGATAGAACAGAGATGTGCTACAGTTCTTACGCACAACGCAGACGATGCTCCAGGAAAGGTGTCTGGTCATATAGAAGAATTGTTTCAAATAAATTCCAAACATTTGAGTAATGATGAAAAACAAGCCTTCTTGGAACTACTCATTAAGTATCAGGATGTTTTCTCCAAATCAAAAGATGATCTAGGGCTCACTGACAGAGTGTTACACCGCATCAATACCCTTCACGCCGCCCCTATACACCAGCCACCAAGAAGACAACCAGTTGGGAAACGAGAAGTGGAAGAGCAAGAGATACGGAAAATCCTGGAACAGAAAATTATTGAGCCATCAAATAGCCCCATGGCTTCCCCTGTAGTTTTGGTTACCAAGAAAGATGGATCAACACGCTTCTGCGTAGACTATAGAAAACTGAATGATATATCTGTCAAAGATGCTTATCCATTACCAAAAGTTGATGCATGCCTAGACGCCTTAAGTGGATCAAAATGGTTTCATTGTATGGATCTCAACTCAGGATTCTGGCAGATCGGCTTAGACCCAAACGATAAAGAGAAAACAGATTTTACAACCGGCCTTGGCCTGTACCAATTTATTGTAATGCCATTTGGACTTGCGGAAAGTCCTTCAACATTTGAAAGATTAATGGAAGATATATTAAGGAGATTGCATAGTAAAGTAATTGTATTTTTTCATTTACTAGACAAATATGTCTGACATTTCAGTAGTAGTATTATTTACATGTAGGTAATTGATAGCTTGAAAGCATTTAGCGCGGGGCCCTTGAAAGTGCCGGGCCCGTAGAATATGCTACTTTTGCTCCTAGGATAATCCGGCACTGAAACACACGAATGATCAATGATATCTAAAATTAGATAATGTGTCTATGAGCAGGATGATTTTCTGTGCAAGAATTAATCTCGACACAGACATTATTTCGAACTTTGTTACAAACATCAATTGAATGGCACCTTATTTACAAATTGAATTAAAGGGAGCTAACTGTTTCTCCGGTAGTATCTAGATTCCATTGTCTCTTGTGGCATGCTTCGACGAGTGTTGAAAAATGACGACACGATGAATTCTCTTCTGTTCAATAATATAGAGCATTCTACCTTACTTAGCTGTTTAAAAAAGCATATTTTTTTTCTAGCCATGATTGATAAACTTTTATTAAACTAAAAAAGATTTAATCGTTTAGATTCAGCAATTGTCCCGCACATTGACGTATTTCTCTGAAAACGATGCCACACAAGTTGTATTGCAAGGATATAAAATGATGAGGAATTTATATCTTTTAGAAGAACATCATATATCAGGGCCTAATAGCCATTTCATTATGTTATGTCACACCCAGTTTTATTTATAAATAATCTCATTAGTGACCATAAATCATAGCGAATACCCAACAGAAAACTACATTGCTACCTGGGAGACCGAAAAAGAAGTCACTCTGGTAAACCCAGGTAAAATGATTTACTTGTTCGTTCTTCACTGCTCAGATCTGATAAAATTGTGTCTTATTTTATGGCCTGCTCTAGTTTCCACGGATAACAAAGTACTCACACTTGCTGGAAGAAAGGAGTGTGAAATTAATTCTGCAAATTTAGTCAAATTATAGTAACATAAAATTCAACTGCTTGTGTCAACTGAATGTAGAGAAAAACGGTATTCGCACTGAATTGCACTGGACAAAATATATGATATGAAAAGAAGATACATAGTCATAAAGCACACTAGAATTACATATCTCTAACTGATGTCATAGAAAAGTTTTGAAATTACATAGTTTTGTTTCTCTTCACAAGAATTCATCTAAAACAATAACTGCAGCTTATTACCGCTACCAAAACATTAGTTTCTTTTAAATTGCAAACCTTTAATTTGAACATGAAATATGAATTGTTAATTTTTCTATACTAATACTATTACTACTATTATTATTTTTTTTATTATTATTACCGAACGTTACTTAATCAGATTACATAATCGAATCATTATATTTGTTTAAGACACCATGTAATTTCATATTTCTAACTGATGTCATAGAAAAGTATTGAAATTACAGTTTTGTTTCTCTTCTGTTTGAATCACAAGACTTCATCTAAAACAACCACTACATCTTATTATCACTAATAAAACAATTGCAGACCTTTAATTTGATTATGAAATATGAACTATTAAATCTTCTATACTACTACTACTACTACTACTAGTACTAATATTAATTATTATTATTATTATTATTATTATTATTATTATTATTGGTGTTGTTGTTGGTGTTGTTGTTGTTGTTGTTGAGCATTACTCCAATGGATTGCTGAATTGAATCATTGTATACGTTTAAGACACTATAGACGATTGTCAGATATCTATGTTGGTCTTTGACACTAAGCGTCCAGGATCGGATGCAGGAAGTCGCGGGTTCGAAGCCCAGCCGAGTCATACTAAAGACTTATAAAAATGGCATTTGCAGTTGTCTCGCTTTGCGCTCAGCATTAAGAGGATATTGTTAGGACTGGTCGGCCTGCTGTCAGGATAATATGACTGGGTGGGACATCATGTTACATGTCTGCGGCATGATGCTGTAGTGCTAGACATCACTATAAGCTGCCACACTGCAGACATCGTAGCGAAATGACAGAAAAATTGTTGAAACTATATTAACATTACACACACACACACACACACGCCTCTAAAACCTTGGGGAGGTGCGACCTGACAGAACAAACTGAGGTCCAAGTGAAACAAAAAGGGGAGTCCATTATCGAACGCAATTCATCATACGGAACATAAACCAATAAAATCTTGTTATAGTAAATCTTATTGACAATTTATTTCTTAACATCCGTTTATTTAATTGGAAATTTCACCGTGTGTTCTTCAGTTGCTTAATATAAGCTTTCTGTATTTCTGTTCTTGCAATTTCCATTATGGTTAATTAGGGATTTGCTGACAACATATCATGGAAAACA
This sequence comes from Sinohyriopsis cumingii, assembly GCA_028554795.2. Classification (NCBI taxonomy): domain Eukaryota; kingdom Metazoa; phylum Mollusca; class Bivalvia; order Unionida; family Unionidae; genus Sinohyriopsis; species Sinohyriopsis cumingii. Next base: position 71,314 of record JAPYKE020000581.1, on the reverse strand, counting down.
TACATCAACAAGATTCATCATGTGAAGGATTAGGTTCCAAAACTAGTTTGTGGGGTCAAAACGATGAGCAGTCTTTTAACATTGAGGGCTTAACGTCAGCATTTTAATGTCTATAATAACCTGGATGGTTTGATTCTGGTAAATCCAAAAGTAAACAGGTAAAGAAAATCTTACTTTATAAGTTGTTCAATCATTTAAATATACATATAGGTAGCCCGGGGTTTTAAAAGCGTACATGTAAATTTATGCAAATAAGCATTTTAATTTAGACCATCATCTAATCAGTGCGCAGTAATTAAAATTTCTGAAATAGTTACTCATTTAACCGACTGTACGATGTTAGAAGCCACACACCAAGGCTGGCAATGACAGCGACAAAATGTATATAGAAAAATAGAAATCTTCACAATATTGTGCACCCAAGCAAGTTTTTTAATGGGGGGGGGGGTTAAATGTTTGCTTTTAAATTTTGAGAGCTTGAAAATTACATGATGAATAATGTGTTAAGATGCAGCTTGTAGAATACCTGCCAATTGTGTTATATAGTAAATGCATATTTTCTAATAGTTCTTGTCATATTAGTCTATTTAATTGTACTACCATATTTCCATCCTGTTCAGTTCCGTTTCGGCTTTCAAAAACAAAATGTATATTTATTGAGCAATTTGAATGCTATCTAAATATCCACCAACTCACAATGGTTAAAAACCTCCTCCCCCCACCCATGGCAAATGTTTTGCTCTTATTAAACTTTGCTTGTAAAACTTCTGATGTTCATTTTATTTCTATAACCCGACTAGCTTATTGTAGCGGGTAAAACACAAAAAATTCTTTATTTTATTTGTTAAAATGAATTCTGTATTTCTGTATTCTATATTTATCTTTCAATCATGAATGTCAGGTTTAAATATAGAGGTTTTCGGTTTGATTTTGTTTCTTATTGCAATTTTTTTTATCTAATGACATGTTCAACAACTGTTATTACTATTTACTTATGAATATTTACAAACTATTACCGAGACTTTGTGCAACAATGCCCCCACCCTTTTTAGATTGGTTGAAACCATGTGACGTCAAAACCTAGAACTTATTGGTTCATAATAACAGAAATGAACTACTTATGTTTTCATGCACCATCGCCTGTATTTTGAAAATAGTATCTAACATATAGTTCTGTTATTTATTGCTTTATATTCGTTACTTTATAAAATATTGGAGATTATATTGAATGGAAATTAATGGTTTTTTTCAGAATTCATCAAGCATGAAAATTTATTACAGAATATGCATGAACAGATGAGTGCATTTGTATCATGGTACAACTGTCAGATGAGTGCATTTGTATCGTGGTATAACTGCGGATGTCATTAATTTCTAGAAGATATTTCAATCAAAGATGCGGAAGATAGCATCATGAAACAAAATTCCTTGTATGTGAACTCTGGCCGATCATGGCAGAATTAATAAGATAACAATAACATCGGTCAATTGCATCGTTTCAAAATCTGATTTTAGTTTCATATTATGCTTGAAACCCTTTAACCTACAAGAGTATGATTTTGTTATATACAAGGAATAACAAAATATATGTTGACTGTTCTGGATGAATATGAAAACGGGGAAAGGTTTCGACGTTAAAGTGAGCTTTTGTTTTGTTTTTCTTTTCTTATTTTCATGAAAGCGCGAGGATGACTTTAAGGTAGATGAGAACCATCCATACTCTAATGTTTTCCACTCTCAGAAAATATGTTAACCTGCACTGCACAAGAAATATCTAAATAAGCCACGTGAACGTTTTAGCATCGGTTCTGTTGAATATCATTGACCAAATGTGGAGAAAGTGTCTTTTAAAACAGAACATATTTAATGACGTAAGCAATGATATTGAATTCAGTCTGATGAAGCAATAAAGAGAAACCGGTCACACATTCTACGTGTTGGTGTTGTTTATTTTATCATTTATTTAAAACAGTCACCACAGAGAAAAGCTCTAATTAATGTATGTACGTATGTATGTATGTATGTATGTATGTATGTATGTACGTACGTGTATGTGTGTGTGTGTGTGTGTGTGTGTGTGTGTGTGTGTGTGTGTGTGTGTGTGTGTGTTGTGATGTGTTTTTGTTAATAAATTTTGAAGAAAAAAAATACCTACCTACCCTACTTTTAAAACCAGTAAAATCGAAACGCATCTTTTGGGGGACTGAGTGAGCTGTGCCTGTTTATAGCAGTACTTCTAGAACCATATGAAACTGTAACTCAGCGTCACCACAAGAGTGGATTAATTATGGCTATTTATTGGACTAGAAGTATAATAGCCTTAAAGGTCTAACTGCAGGTAGTTGAGTCGTGCATGCTAACATGCGATATACAACTATAATCAAAAGAAAGAATAGAATTGTAGGTGGTACCATCATGGGTCGTAAATCAATTTAAGCCTGTTACGCGCAAAAAAATATAAGTCAGTGACGACTCCACTTATATGTCCTTGGGGATTCCACTGTGCAGTATACTGCAGTGGATTCTACTCAGACATAAGTGACAAATGGTAAATACATTTTGTGTACCTGTAAAGGCTACCCTCAAGCATTCGCTTTCAAAAGCTAAGACAGACACGAAATATATACACTAACATTTATAAGTGCGATGATTTCAGAATTTGGTATGTACATGTATAAATATCCACATAAATATGTATACATTTGTTTATGCGTAAATATGTCTCTTTATATTGTTATACATCTCTTCACTGTGTGTTAATTTTCATGATTTAAATTGTAAGGACCATTTAGTAAATTACATCCTAAATACTAATTTACTTTGTGGTTATGGGTTTGCACTTTAAGAAGTGGTCATTTTTGTAAACGTGTTACATAGTTTCAGGATAGAAGTAAACATGCTGATGAGATGAGTTCAGGTCATGAGTTTTGTTCACAAACCAGGCTGACCTCATTCCTGGTTGGTTAGCTGCTAAAGTACTTTACGTCACTGATATGGTTAGAATGATTTCAAAATGTATATTCGGCACCAATTCTGCTTCTGAAATTGTGTATTAGTGTTTATATAAAGTTGGGATTTACTGAATTATTTTATTCCTAGCTTAATCATGAGTATTAGTGGCGAAAAACGATTGTGTTCAATTGAGTTGTGTGGATTTCATTTATTTATTTCAATTGTTCATTGTATATACAAATTGCTCAGACTTTAGGATTTAGTATCTGTTTTGGAATCACTGTGAATTAATTTAAAGACATTTAGTATGATATAATTGTGTATGTATGTAATTATGTATGTATGTATGTATGTATGTATGTATGTATGTATGTATGTATGTATATATGTATGTATGTATGTATGTATGTATGTATGTATGTATGTATGTATGTATGTAATGACCTCATATATTCTACTAACAGCAACACTCTCCTCATAGAAGAAGAATATGACAGAAACTCTTTGGTAACTAAGGTTACATCAAGCCCATTCCCTCATGCAATACTGTTTGAAACATATTGCTATCAGGTGTTTGAAACATCTGGCTATCGGGCCTCGTGACAAGAACGATTGATAAAATCATGCCTGTATAAATTAACCATAAAATTGATATAGAACCTCATTTTCTTTCACAGTGCTTCTTTTAGTCATTTTTTGTCATTCTTCTATCAGATTGTTCAGAGTCTTCGTCTGTGCAAAAGTTTTATATATCTTAATAAATTAAATTCTTCTAACTCGTTAAGATGTTTGTCTTTTAAAACAATTGGATAATGCTGCTTATATTTTGATAAGAAAGGGCGTGTTCAAGACGTTAAAGGACTGCAATCATTTTGAATAATTAAGGAGACGGTTTTATATACACTGTGATAAACGTTTGCCTGAGAACCTAGAAAGTAAACATAAGATGTGTAATGATGTAATTTTGAAAATTTAATTTTTAAAAGGTAATGCCAATTGAAAGTTATGTAAACTATTGCTCAAATGAACAAAAAAGCTGAATTCAGAAGACGTAAGCAGCCTAAGATAAAAAAGATACAAATGAATATTGTTAGAAAAGAAAATATATGTTTGAACGAAAACTACACATCTAGGGAATGAGACATTTTAAAAGCAAGCTTTAAGAATTGAATCAAAATCTATTAGCGCAATAAACTGAGGACAAGTCTTAAAGAAAGAGGTCGCAAAGTCTGGTAAACAAAGAAGGAAAAGGGCAGCTTAATTTATAAAATATACAAAGAAGAAGGACAAAGGGCAACGTAAATTATAAAATATACAAAACAGAAGGAAAAGGGCAGCGTAAATTATAAAATATACAAAGAAGATGTGTGTGATGTGATTTTGATTTTAACGTAGCTTTAACAATTTTTCAGTCATATCGCTACGATGTCTGCAATGTGGCAGTTTATAGTGATGTCTAGCACTGTGGCATCATGCCGCAGACATGTAGCATGATGTCCCACCCAGTCACATTATCCTGACACCAGGCCGACCAGTCCTAACACTAACCTCTTAATGCTGAACGCCAAGCGAGGCAGCTGTTAGTACCATTTTTTAAGTCTCTGGTATGACTCGGCCGGGGATCGAACCCACGACCTCCCGCATCCGAGGCGGACGCTCTAACCACTAGGCCACCGGAGCGGTCTACAAAGAAGAAGGCAGCAAATTAAGATTACAATGACATCGTCATTTATTGATGTTATTGACACATACAAATTCACATTCAGGATGATCAAGGCATCTAACTTGCTATGAAGGAGTACAGCATACACAAAATATTAGAATCAGGAAGCTGACAATATTAACTCTAAGTTACTCTAAATTATCAAAGGCAATGATTTTACTAAAGAGCAAGATTTTAGTGGTGTCATGTTTTATGTCTTTTAATTTCCACTGTACCATTGACCTTTGTCAATAAATGAAGGTAGGAGTTTGGGCCTCCTTAACTAATGTCGTTGTTTACTTGGAGTTCAGGACATTGGTTTTCACCCTGGAAGTTTCTTGTCTGTCTCGTGTTTGTCATGTTCGTTACTACCATATAAGTATAAAGGCCTTACCATATTTACAACTTAGAATGTACTGCAAATTATAGTTTGCCTCTCACCCTGATCCTCTTATTGAGTCTTAGGATTTTTATATAAAGGTCGTTTAAATCAGAACAATTATTTCTATTTTAACATCTTTACAGTGGAATTATTATTTGTTGATTTATAATTTGAGATAGTTTTTCTTGAAATTATTCACTGGAAGTGCTCGTAGACTTTAGGACTAAATTACTAGTTTTTAATTATTGTGTGTTCATTCAAGGACATTTTGGATTATATCAGTGTGATGCATCAAGACTGTTGGCACGTCATCATATTTCAAGCCATTTGCACATCAGCACTGTCAAGAGTTAACTTTACTCGGTGCACCGTTGGAATTCGCTATTTTTCTTATGATAGAAATGTTAGGACTGTTTGGAATTTAAATCACTACACTGTAAGTTCCCGTTAAATATTAAATTTGTGTTCAAGGGTAGTAAATTATGTTTGCAATGTTACTAAACTTGTTGGTTTCGCTTTTATCAGTTACTTAGTTTAAAGCCATAGCTTCGTAAAACATGAAAGAACTTAAGATATATACAGTGATCAATCCTATGTTCGATGGCCATGATGCTCAATTTGAGCTAAATGGGATTCCGATCGACCTGAAGCAATTTGCATTAATGTCAGCAAGTTTGTCCCTCTAAGCGACTACTATTATATCGAGTTACCTTAATGGGTAAGAAAAGAAATTTATCCACATCAAAGATACTGACAACAGTTATTACCTTTATTATTTGGACTCAGTCTTAAGAACTATACATGAGATCAAAAGTATAGAATTGCAAAATATGATTATTATAAATATGCACGCTGTATCGACAGATGTTCAATGACTATTGAATACACTAATGTGTTTCAAGATGAGATTGATATATCGGTTTACGTATATGAAATAGTGGAAGACAATTGCACTGGGTCAGAGAGAATCTCAATTAGCTATAATAAAAAAAAATGGACAACCTGATAATTGTTCATGGCATAGAAGCATTTAATTTCATGGGAATAAAAATCTTGTAGAATAGTTTCCACACAGTCACATCCATAACATGGACAGAGATTCATCTGCAAACAAATGTTTAGAATTTTTTCCATTAATTGAATATATTGAATGAGCACATAAGTTTGTTTTACAATGTTAGTAAACATTATTAACATGATGCCTGATATAAGGCAAAATGTCAAATTAAAAACGATCAACACCAGTTAAATGTTCCGTATGATGTATATTGTTATTTTGTTGACAATTAATTGTTCACATCATTCCAGCAACACTCAGAAGCAATGTGTATCAGATGTACAATCAGTAACATGTTTGTGCGTATACATCAATGCACTGCATGAGAAATACAAATCGATGTATATGGAGCTACTTATTGCGTACATGTTTGTGCCTATACATCAATGCACTGCATGAGAAATACAAATCGATGTATATGGAGCTACTTATTGCGTACATGTTTGTGCCTATACATCAATGCACTGCATGAGAAATACAGATCGATATGGAGCTACTTATTGCGTACATGTTTGTGCCTATACATCAATGCACTGCATGAGAAATACAAATCGATGTATATGGAGCTACTTATTGCGTACATGTTTGTGCCTATACATCAATGCACTGCATGAGAAATACAAATCGATGTATATGGAGCTACTTATTGCGTACATGTTTGTGCCTATACATCAATGCACTGCATGAAAAATACAAATCGATGTATATGGAGCTACTTATTGCGTACAGGATTTTATGATAAATTAGGTACAATTGTAAAAATTGTGTGCAACATATTATAGATGAAGAAGGCTAAGTCATTCACTAATTAATACAAGTTGTATTTTATTTCTACAAACACGTGTCACATGTGTGGAAAATAGATTGTTGGCAACGAAATTATATAATATGACCACTAAATCAATAAATATAGGATGGCAGCTCATAAAGACTAATTTAAGTTACAGATATACACGATTCATATCAGCTTTTATTCGCAAGTTATCTGGATATAAAAGTCACTTATTGATGAAGGACAAATTTATATAAGACCCTATTATTGAAATATAACAAACTCTACATCTCGTTAACGAAGGCTTCGCGGTTGATAGATTCAAGAAGAAAAGCAAAGAAATAGTGCTAAAACGTACACTTAGATTTTGTATAGCTACAGACTAAAGACGCAACCGTTTGAATTCCTTAGGAAGACTTTAACAATGTCCTGTTTATGGAAACTAATAGGCATTTTCGGAAACAAAGCAACTCAAATTCTCAACAAATTATATTAATTATTGTGGAAACTGCCATAGTTTCTATACAAAATGGAACAACAAAACCCTCCTGGATATAAATGCTTTTCATGATTCTTCAGAAATCAAATGTTCTTCGTGCCATTATGCCTGTAATTGATAAAAGTACACAGACTTCTTTGTTTGATCAGCTTTAGTCGTTCAAAATAAAAGTTTGATAAAAGAAACATTAAATATCTTTGAGAAAGATTTATTTTAATTGAGGACTAGCTCAGTATTTTGCACAAAATCGGGAAACTACGAAGAAGACCATGTTATATAGAAACGAAACGAAATACGCAAAATAAAAACGATAGATCGTTTGCATATATGAATCTAATACATGATGATTATTTAATTATTTTGGTGCAAACAACATAACATGACATATAATGAAATTAGCCAACCCACAAAAGGTGGATTTAAAGTACTAGAACTGTACAAATGTTTGAAGACAGATGTTTACGACAACTTCATACATAATACAATGACGTTATGAAATTGATTTTAACTGATTGATCGAATCATTTGTAACAAACATTTTTGTTCCCAATATTAAACAGAATATAAATTATTTCTATGCAAGCGACGGTACAAAGGATAACACGAATAATATTCTACAAATTAAGAAGAAAGTTTTGTTTCATTGTTCTTGGACGACTTTTTAAATGTATCATGTAGGTGTAACATCAGTGCCATAAGCTTTAAAAACTGACAAGAATAAAATAACAAGAGTTCACGGAGGGATGCAGACTTCAGTGAGAAAGTGAACAGCGATTGTTTGTTCAATCCACAGGACAATCACCAACGGAGGCAACTGTTGAGGGCATTATAAATACGACACGGGCGTGATAAAAATGAACAAAGTGGCATCATCATGCTTTGAAGATCTAATTAACAGTGTTAATACGTTGCTTTGCAACTATGTTAATTGACTTACTTAACAAACAAATCATATACTATATACTCATGTTTTAAGGAGCTTTTGTTATCTGTCAAATTAAGCCCGTGAACGTCATCACCAGAGTTGTTAAATTATCGCCTGTGTTACATGCAACTTGTAAGCTTGAAAGGGACGGAAAAGTACGTATCGCTTGTAAAAGTGTGTGTGCACAGAGAAACACTCAACTGTATTCCGTCACTATTTAAAAAAGTAAAAGTTAAACATCTAGAAAGAAAGTTATATCATATCTTGGTATACATATTTAAGGAGTTCTATATACTGCGTGATTTCCATGTCCTTAAGAACTTTAACGTAAGAAACAGGATTTCAACGTTTAAAGACAAAGCCACCTCAAGAAAGAAAGAAAAGAGCAACTGAGAAGTACACTGCAGCTGTGAATTCATAACGCAATACTGGAGACGGTTCAATTAACGCATATCTGTATGGAAACGATCCGTAGAACGAATTGACAAATGAATCATCCCCTCCACAAAAAATCCATATATGAGCTAATTCTATTCGTGTGTAACGGCTACTGTTTTTATCTAATCAAAGAAAAATCAATAGCAGAATTTAAGAGATATATTGTATCTACTCCTTTGACGCAAGGAAAAATGTAAGCGTTGGTTTCGCCTCTTTATAATAGAACAGCTGTGTAATCTCAGGTGATAAATTTAAAAAACCTTATTCGATAACATCAACCAACTCAAGGACGAATTAGGTTGCGATAGGTCTTAAAAATAACTGATTGTTCCATATTATTTGATCAAAGCATTGTCCAGAAAACGTTTAATTTACTAACCCACCAGAAAATAACTATCGAGAGACATCAAAGAAGTTAGTACAACAAACAATATGTAGAATGAAACAGGAAATTTCTTTCCAACAATATATGAAAACAATTGTGCTTCTTGTTCGTCCTATAGACTTAAGAAGTACAGCTGGTTCACTCATCATTTCAAGCTGGTTAAAGTCTGAGTCTGGCATCTTTGCGATTCTATTCCATAATTTTCCATTACAAAACTCTCATAGCTGAAGGACAGTTTTGTAACTTCATTGTAAATTGTACGTTGCATTTTGAAATGTGAAGCTATTAGTATAAGTGTTGTAGGTTAAATACCGTTTCGGGTCAAAATATTTTATATTTTTTATTTTTTTTGGGAGGAGAGTTAAATTCAATTATAATTATGCAATATTTACCCATCATTATTGCATAGCTTTCGTTTTCGTGCCGATAAACATAATGTCCGTTTAATATGTATACATCATAATCTGTAATGAATAAACTTCAGTATGATGCAATATGCTCATGCAGTACGCTTGGCCCATGGCATCTTTTTCATAGACGATCATTACACCAGGATATCAGAGCAGGGTGGTAGGAGGGCAGTCGACAGTTAAAAAAAAATGGTAAGTATAAGTAGTGCATATTTAAAATTAGTTTATCCCCTCCCCCAACAAAAAAAAAGCAATCTTAAGCTGAATTTGTATGTAAGGATCGTTGGCTGATACTCCATTATATGGAATGTACTCACCATTGATAGAGAGGTCCTTGTTATAGACTGTTTTTCTCTGGGCGACACGTGCTGCAACGATTGGACCCAGTGACAAAACGTATGCGCTTTGCTGTGTTAACATGCTGAAGTAAACTTTAGGAGAAGGTAGCATGGGAATACCTTCACGACGCAATCCAAAGAAGATTGATTAATGTTGGCAGAAGGTAGCAACGTTTTTACCCTCATGAGCTTTTAGTCTCATAAAGAAAATGTCTCGATCAATAAGAACTTGGTAAGCTCTTTTGATTGTTGTGACAATCTACTGTTTGATAGTGGTAGCTGAATTGTTTACGGAGCCCTTGAGAGTGAGAAAGTTACGCTTCCTATCTTTTATTTTTCCTTTGGATGCCTTGTGATAGTAACTGAATGCCCTCACGGCGTATACAAGTCTATACGTATCAAACGCAGCACAGATTCAACTGAGATTGGGGATTTCTGTTGGTTGTGGTACTATCAAAAGTAACTGATTTTTGACTAATAATTGTCAAAGGTGGGAACATATTCATAGACAGTGAGTATGAATACATAAGTCACGAACCTGACTTCGTCATCTCGCGGAAATGAGGGCGAATAGAAACACAGTCTTGAGAGTGAGGTCCTGAAATGATTTATATGGGTTTTTGGTTAACGAACATAACAAATTAGAAAGATTCCATTTCGACGCAATATTGTTTGAGACAAATCTATTCAGCTCACAATACGTAACAATATCGGCAAGATGCGAATATGAACAAGTTACCGTGTGTTGAGAGAACTTAATTGTATTGAAAATGGCAGCTCTGTATCCCTTGATAGTGGATACTGAGCATCTTTTGTTCTCAACATTTGTGGACTATTGCTTAAGAGGGATCCCCAGTATTGCGACAGAAGATTTCTCCCGTGAGGAAGGGACCTAGGTCGAGCGATCAACAGGTCATGAAGATCTTTGAATCACGAGCGATTGGTTAACAGTTTAGCTCGGAGAATGATCTGAGCAGTGGAAGTTCTAACATTTTGCAGAACTTGTGGTAGCAGTCGCAATGGTGGGAAGGCGTATGCGGACTGAACACATTCACTGCCATTCACATTGGTTCTGGACAGGAGAAACGTAAAAGAATAGTCTGTTCTTGAGTCTGCTTACGAACAGATCCACTAAGGGCCTTCCCGCCTGTGAAAAGGGATTCTATTACAAAGCGGTGAAGGATCTATTTCGTGAGGACCGCTCTACCACACTTCCACACCAAGCGAACGGGCATCTGTGCCTTAATGACGTCGGAGATAAGGTAGGATGGACGAGTTGTCTTTAGAGACTATGACACGTCGATCATGCCTTGTTCCCTTCCTTCAATGTCTTTGATGCAAGACGCGCCCCGGCTGCACTTCAAAAACCCACCTTGACCGCACTGGTATCCAGTTATGGAGGTTTCATTGACTACTTCGTGGAATGTACCGAGTAGCTGGCAGAAATGATCATTCAAAGTTTTCAATGTTGAAGAGGTGACACTCCACCCTCGACGAGGTCGAGTAATGTTTGAACTGTTGCCAACCTCCAAGAAAGTTTCCTAAAACTGTACACGATTGGGGAGAAGGAGGAGATCTGGTTGTAGCTGAGCCACTAGAAAGGATATTTTTGGTTTGTGCCAGATTGATTTGGGCACAAGTCAGGAGTAAGAGTGGATAGACATTATTTAACACCTTATCAAAATAGACACTTCCACGCATACATCCAGCAGAGGGGAAGGATGACTAGCATTTGCAGGGGGACGAGAACGTACGTCTATCATTCATGATGTAAAACTTTATATCTTCCATTTGTTTCCATTTGGTGATGATATGATGGTGGGACACGTACTGTAGCACTGCCTCTGCCATAAAGGCAGATTCCAAAGGCTCAAGGGAGCATACATGACCAAGGACCCTGAGTTGGAGGGTCTCAAAACCCGTATGGTTTCATTAGGATAATATGAAAGGGGGAGACCGATCCGATCCGCTTGCCTAGTCTAAGCCTAGCTAGACTCTCAGTGTTGTTCATAATGAAGTCGTAGAGGATGGGGAAAGGGGAACTCGGTCCTAACCCTGTCTCCGTACCGTGATTCCATAGTATGATTATCAGAGGATATATGATCGTCAACTAACGCATCCAAAAAGGTTTGATCCGCTCAAGTGGGGAGGATGCGACTCACTAATTCTGAGAGGATCGGAGTGATGCATCATTTCCTCAGTGTGAGGCAGTGACGCGCAACGATATGAGCAGAGCATCTCCTCCACAATGTGAGGTAGAGACGAGCAGCGGGGTGAGTGGTGTATCTCCTTCACATTGTAGGCATCAACAAGCTAAGAGATGGACGGAGCATTACGTCCATGGTGCAAGGTACTGACAAGCTACGGGATTGACGGTGCATCTCCTCCTCAGTGGGAGGCAGCGACTCATTCGCTATAGGATGTAGCGACGCGCTGAGAGGGGACTTCCTGTCAGAAAATCCAAGGCTCTTACAGAGCCCTAAGGGGTCTGCAAAAGAGAAGCCGGAAAATTCCGACGAAGATAAAGAGGGAAGGTTTTCTTCCGTTGATATGTGTAGCTGGAGTCAGCAAGATCATAGCTTCCGTAGGCCAGGATTTACAACATGCACACCGATTTTTTACTTGTGTATTTTGAACATTTAATGCAGTCTGGGTGAGTGTAGTGAGTGCGAAATAATACCCTTGCACGTAGTAAGCAGTATCGCAAGTTTACGTGTCGTTTGTTGTCTAAGGAAGAGAATTCTCAAAGTTTTTTTGAAACTATCATTGATTAAGTTAAGTAGACACATAACAGAAAGGAAAATAGCATAGATACCGTATTCCATGTCAATATAGACAAAAGAAACACATAGCCCCGATTTTAGTGGACTGTTGATATTGCTGCGCACAAATACTTACCAGAACCAAGACGTAAGTAATAATGGTAGAAAAGTGTTCCCAAACTGTACTGTTGTGTTACACGAAGCGATCCAAATGCTTAAAGGAACCGAATTCCAGAGGGAAAAAGTTTACCACACATGACTTGTTACAACGAAGAGATAGCGCAGCACCATTAGAGAGAAATAATGGTAGAGGCCAAGCCGCAAAAACGCTTAAAAACTCTTATACTGGCTCATTTTCTGCGGTGAATCGTGGTACAGGTCTGAGTTCTTGAACATGATGACCTATCTGCGTTCATTCTGTGCATGACTATACAAAGGGCCAAGCACAGGCGGATGAAGTCATTCTGACTTCTCTTCACCCTAGAGGAGGATGTATTCATATCAAACGGAAGAAGGTTTTTTGGCACGAAGTTATTAGCCATACAGTAGCGAGGGGTAAACTATTGCTGCTGTTAAATGGGATGTTAATAAATTACTCGTATATCTGTTTGGAGTGAATTGACTTTCTCAAAGTTTGAATTTAGTCTATTGTAAACACTGTCGAAACATGATGTTATCGGTCTTGCTGTTGTAGTCCTTTCAGATATTTGATAAAATTGCAAAAATTTAATTTATTGCGATTTAGATTGAGGGGATCATATGATGATGGGAGAGGGTTGAAGGGTGAGTGACTCTTCTTAATTTAGGGGCGGGATTGGTACATGCAAAAACAAAAGAAGACATTCTTGCCTACCGGACATTAAAACCTTTAAAATAACATTCTGTTTTGAATTCAAAGTGATATCTGTTTCTGCGGACGAGGAGAGGAGATGCCTTGAGGCAAGGGGAGAGGTTGCAGCATAGTGGTTATTGTAACGATCCAAATGTATATCTTGCTGCATTTCGTTTGTGACCTATCTATTTGTACATAACAGGGACAGATGTGAAAATGACAGTAAATCAATGTTGATTTTATGCTTTATTGCATTATCGACTATATGTTTGTTTTCAAATCACTAATTTTCCCCAATATGTGTTGTATGTCCGTCTGCGCTTTTCAGTGATTTCGACTCAGAGTTATCTTTATTGTGTACCTTCGCCAAAATCCATTTCTAGATTAAAGATAGTGTATTATTCTGAAAATTTTGTATGGGTGCCCCGTTTATCACTTGAGCTAATTTTAACACTTGTTCTATTCGTACAGTTTCGTTCAATTTTCAGAGTTGTTTAAAAACTGAAACAGCCAACTTTAAAAGCTGCCTTGAAACACCGACATTTCGAACATGTCACAATTTGGCACGTGACCACCCGTATCGCAATTCTAAGTTGGTGAGTGATTTTGTGCAAAAAACAGCAGACTTAAACATTTTACTTTGAACATTATTTCAATTGTTATCAATATAGATATATAAGTACATATCAAAAGTCTCGTGTATAAACCAGTTGAAATAATGAAAACGGACTACATCTAATTGCGAAATAATCACGTGGTCACATGACTAGTATTGTGTGTGTTTTAAATGTCAATTGTTCAATTTGAAAGAATTTGTGAGAAAAATGTCTGATATATTAATAATTTTTGTTTGTCTGGTGTAGAATGTCTTACCGACATTGAAACCTCGTTAGAACATGCAAGGGAATTTCGATTAGGGATAATAATAAAATCCAAAGAAATAGACACTAAAGCTGAGGCAGAATCCATGATTTGATTGAAGTTAAACTTGATCTTCCCTCTTAGTTTGCTGTAAGGTAAATTGAATCATGCTTTCTAGAGGATTTAGTCAATCTCTAATGCCATAAAATGTTTCTCATTGAGGTAATTAGTATCAAAATATACGTCCTTTGTGATACAAATAGCTTCATGCATTGTTTTGTGCTTGCATTTGATCTGGTTTTAAATACATGTTTGAAGAAGTTAAAGCAAACCTTCAATCTATTGCAGCTGTTTTTTAAAATCCTTCAAATGAATAATATTTTTAGAAATAGGCATCTTGCTTCAAAACTTTGAATTAAGAGAATCGTAGGAAGGCGAATACTCTTCAGGGCTTTCAAAACAAAAGTGTTTCCAGGGTGTGCTACTCTTTGGTGCAACAATATCAATCATCATCCTGCAGCCAATTCATTCTCATGAAGCCACCGTGATTGATATAGCCACCATGGAGATGCGATATCACTATTCCATCCTCTAAAACAACTGATTATTTTATATGTGATATATTTTTTAGTCTGGAATTTTGTTTTAAAAAGTCTTTGAAAGCTATTTTCTGTCTTAATATCTCATATATCAAAGCGACTGAAGATTGACTCATGCCGAGCTTATGAACTACAATCTGTTGATAAAGTACACGCCTCATTAATCATTCTATAAATCTTATGCGCAGTTCCCTGTCTGATATGGATACCCGTCCCCCATTGCCTAAGTACACATGTTATATCGATATAACAGCAGGTTTGGCAGCTTATCGCTGGAATGTCAGAATTTGTATGATACTAGCTTATAGGCCATCTGTAGGACAATATACTTCTTTCTTGCTTAATAAAGTTATATTCCTAAGCTACTGATTTCACACTGGGATTACAGCATACAGAACCTGTAGGCTGTGGATAGATACTTTGGTGTTCTGAATACTTCACATCAGTCCCGTTTTTTTTTGGGTTTTTTTTGAGCACACATACTATGGAATTATAGAAAGACCTTGGCGATGCTTTCATCATCATCATCATCGTCATCATCATCATCATCAATCCCTTAACACAAGAGGTCCTTGAGGCACCACAGTTGACTTTACAACCAATTTTCTCCATCTTTACAGGTTCTTTACTGCCCTTTGGGAATCTCCAAATCCTATATCTGTCCACTCCTTAATGTTGTCTTCCCACCACTTTTTATGTCTGCCTCTTCTTCTGCACCCTCGCCCTGTGCCTTGCAACATTGTTTCTGCGATGTTTTACAGAAAGCAATTTCACTTATGCACGTGCATGAAGTTGTTATATACAATTCAAAGGAACAAACATTTACCCTTTCTTTACTATTAAAACGCGTACACCCTGTGGCCCAGTGAGATTGCTCTTGTTGAAATCTCACTAGATGTATACTTGTTTGTTTTGCTCGCCGCTAACTGCTACTTCTTGTTACACGACAACCGTATCGTTAAAATTAAATTTCACCAAATAAACAATTCATCAGTACTTAATTTCATATCCTTTACAACTACATAATGAAATATTTACAAGATAGAAACTAACCCGATGTACAATATATACATATAAAAGTTGATTTCGCACTGCATCCTGAATGGTATCATGTGTTGCAGTTAACAATACATTTCTGCATACAGTCTGAGAAATGAATCGAGATTCTTAACAAGGACTTTGATTACACCATACCGTTATTTTTTCGTTAATACGAACAATATATGTATAGGGTTCATTCGCTCAAGCTCATGACTTTTTTAATAACAGTTCAACACACGAATACAATGGCCAGAAATTCACCCTGGAGGAGTTGTCGCTCTTGAACTATTACGAGATATTATCCTTTGCGTTGTAATTAGCAATATTCATTTCCCGCTAAGATGATTATTGAAAGATCCCTTTGATAAGGGTGAAACTTTGATGAAACAAAATAAAACGTTTACAACAATTGGTGAAATAGTAAATGAAATAGTTGAAAAGTTGGAGTCTGGTCACCCTTGGAAAGAGAAACCATGGGGGGAAAACATGTCGGCAGTTTAAACATTATGTTTCCATGCCCAAAACAGGGCTAGTTCGGTTCATGCATTTTTTGTTATGTAAGACTGGAATGGAATTTTAAAACCCGTGTATAAGGAGCTTTCTATATATACATTGCCGTCTGTCGGCAGTATTACATCATATTTTCAGTCATTTGAAGTTACACTGTTATCGTATACATATTTTGAACATTACTTCATTAACGATTACAATGAAACTATAAAACTGTCACAGCTACACGTTCAGGTTTCGTCATACACTGTATATTTAGGCTATATGTATTGCTCTTAAACCTATGTTGCTTAAAGAACACGGGAATGCTATCTAACCTATAACTGGATTGCTTGGGGATCAACATTTACATATATTTTCGGAGCAAGCTATTCCTCCCCTCCGTGCTGTAAAAATACTGCCTTTTTATGTGACTTTAAAAAATTATTTATTACAACCACATTATTGGTGGTATTTCGAGAATGTTTAACACAAATGCACATGTCACACGATTTTACCAGTTTAGTTCAGTTGGAGGAATGGGCGCAGACACTAATCTGATCAAATACAACCACCGGACGCTTTTAAGCTTGTCAAATAAAAATTATATTTTGGTCTGCAATGTATCAAACCAGAATAATTAAATTAGTTGATAGCTAATACGTTTGAATATCGTTCCCAAAACGTTATCAACACAATTGTAACCGGTGTTCTTTACGACATCATAGGCGAGGAAGAATCCCACCAAGATGACCATCTTGGACCCATCGAGAATTAGTATCGCTGCCATAGCAACAGCTTCACACATTAAACTTTCCCAAGGAATAATAAAAACTTCCAAATCGGAACAGACGCCTCGTGACCATCGGATGACATTTACAATGTATCTCTTTTTCCCTAAAGAGGTTCAGTTACTGTACCTTAAATATATCATTTTGTACATCACATAGTGAAGACCAGTAGCATTCCGAATTGTGATTTTAAAAAGATCATACTGTAATTATCACACAAATGTCACAGTAAAAAGCCAATCTTAAACTTAAATGACGAGGACAGAGTTCCACAACAAGTTGATAAAACTCGTGTAAAATAATAGTAATCTGTTATTCGCTCAAGTTTTAATCTCTGATATATTATCTTTTTGATGGTTCCCTTCTTACACTATATTGTAGTTTTGAGTTTTAAAATACAAAAATAGGATAGCCATGTATTTGCGACATAATGACAGGTTCTTACCATCATTTAAATGCAATAAATGTTTACGCTCATCTCACTAGGTAAAGATGTGTGGTCGGATAACTTTCAATATCAAAGTACTTGATGTCAGAAGAAAGTTTGTGAAATGAGCAAAGGAGTAACAGATGGTTGATAATTAGCATATGTGGATTGACAGTTGTGGGCAAAGGAACAGATAAAATATGTCATTTAAAATGATCTCTGAAACATATATCAGTAGTGAAGTACATTAAAAGGGATTATTATCCATGTAAAATAATTTAGATTCGTAGGTTAATTCAACCGTGATTTAGATTAAGTACAAAGTTGACGCGATAATTTGGACAGAAAATATTGTGTTTACCATCTGAATCTATATGTGATTCGTTTGACCGGAGTTACCCCAAGTACAACATCGAAACATGAAAGAAATAAAGATTATTAATTGACATTGTCAATAATAGAAAACTAATAATTATTGTCCCCATCAGGAATGACTACTGACTATACTACCGATGCAACAGTATCAATAATATCAATGAGCACACCTGTAAATTGTTCGTTGAGGATGGCTCTAAAGGAACTTACAGTTTACTTCAGACAATAGCATATTCGTTGTTGTTGTTGTTGAAGTGGATTTAACGCCATTTTGCAGCGCAAGATAAAGTATATGGGATGCTACTGGCAGCTTTCTTGCACACCCACACTGGCCAAGCGTCTGGACTCGACTCCACGCAGACAAAGGTGAAATGGCAATGATCGGTCAAGGTGAGATTTTTAGACCACTCGGACACCCGAGACCCTGATGACGACAAATAAACTGATAACCGATGCCAAAGCCATATTGCATATAATAATATGACTACTATGTTACGTTAATATGCCTATATCATAATTATTATTCATCATATAGTCTGTGCACTTTACATATAGTGTGAGCTGTTTAATATGTTTGATGTTACAACACATTAACATATCACTTTATGTCATTCTGATTGGTCCAGATAAGCTCATAAATTTCGTGCGCGGTATTTTCTTCGCTGATTGGATGCGATCATGGGAAAATTTTCTTCAGCACGGTTTAAGGAACTCTTTCTTTTTATTAATACTATGAATTTTTCGGCCATTTTTTCGAATCTACTGACCAGAGGGAATTGAAAAAAAATAGGTCACTTCTTTCGGAATATGGTAAATTTACTCCACAAGGGTTCCTTACGTCATGTATTGGATATCGTACGCTTATAAGTGACGTTAAACTCCAAGCAAGAGCAATATGACTAAATAACACTAAGGGTACTGGTCTATTGCTAGAGTGCTTGGGTGCTTGGGTGCTTGGGTTGGCGGTTATCATGTAACAAACACAAGTGTCATTAAAAAGTTAACTCCTAGAAGTAAATAAACTCAGATATGTTCATTGTCGAATGTAGACAAAAACCGGTCTCCCAACTAACAGAACTTTTGGTCTATTAATCCACAGCATTTTTACGCGGTAAAATATCTCAAACGATCCAATGTTTCTTGTGTTGCAATTCCGGCTTGTCCTGTCCCAAATCAGTTAATACAGATATCAGGTCACAAATACATTACAATAAATATGGAATTCGTTCATCAAGTAATCATCCTTTCACATGAATATCCATCCAAGAACTTTCCGTACAGCCTGGTAAAAATGACGTTCCTTAGTGTAAACACTGTTACATTGATTGTCTAACCTAAATTATTCAAATTATGTAGCATCACACAACGAACTTCCATATACATACTGTGTAGGAAAATGATCTTGTTGGAATCAAACAATATATCTTTTCGGAAGGACAGTTACTTATAAAATCATAAAATGTGAGAAAAAATATGGTTTTAAATAATTGGTTATAAAAAAATACTAAAACAAAAACGACAACAGTTTTGGAGTATCTTTTTCGCCCAACAAATGAAAAATACAGCTTCGAGTCAGAAAAAGCGAAATTATTTCTTCGTCTTTCTCTCTTTCCATTAAAATTAATGCTATATGATAAACAGAATATAGGTAATGAATTAACATTAATTTTTTTAAAACTCGTTAAATCATATCCAGCTTTTGCTCGCGAAGGCTCTTTAAAGCTACACATTATTAAACTCGTTTAATAAATTCACTATTCAAATTGCCCATTTGAAACATGCCTACAAAACAACAGCATGACGTCACATATTACATAAAATGTCACACAAATAAAGTAACTATCATGTCATTTGAATTTATGTCAACGTCATTGAATGATACACGCAATACGCAAGACGTCGATCATATTTCATTATTTAGATATTCTAATAGGCTCTTTTTCATTCCTTTGAAATTGCTTATTAATGCCGTCAATACAGATCGGAGATACTTTTATACGATTGCGATTACAATTGCCTGCTTGATTGAGATCGAGATAAATCAGCATTTTAGTGGAACAAATTTATCAAGTTATTTCATGGTCCATTTATTTTCTTGTCGCTCAATACGATTGGAAAATACAATGGGCACATAATAAAACTTTGGAAAGGAAAAGAGAAGTATGATCAGAATTTATTTCCTTGATTATATATCTAATTTCGCATAATACTAATACACATTAGCCCCTTAAAAGAGATTACAATTTGGTACAATATAGTAAGGGTCATAACATTAATTGGCATAACCTGCCCTGGAAAGTAGTTAACTGCCGTAGCAAGGAAGGTAACTGAGACTAAAGAACGTTGTATGGTTCTTCACATTTTTATTTAGTTAGCTACATCAAGGTTTATTGATTGTTGTGCAGAAGTTTGAAATCCTACTCTGATAAATTATCGACAGATGCTGGCTAATTACTAAAATCTCTCGTATGATTACCAGACATGTCATAAAAATCAGCATCATCGCAGGATAATCAATTTCTACCATAATCTGCCATTTTCAGATTAGTAACAACTTGAGGAAAACAATGGGATTCTTAAATAACAGTGTTGAAATTCTCAGTCAAGAAATATACAACGAGATAGCTGATAAACATAAAACAGAAACGTATTTCGAAAAATGTATGGAAACAAGTAATAAAAGTGTAAATCGCTTGTATATTTGGATAACAAATATATGAAAGTCATTATCAGACATAATAATAAATGGGGTAGCATTTCGGATGGATAATTTAAGCCACTTACAGAAAAACGTATAAACAGATCATATAACAACAAATTTTATATTCCATTTCACTGGCTTTTTATCCTTTAGACTAGGCTTGGATCAGTCGGTATTGGGTGCAGGCTAAATAACAGTTGCATGCATTAATTTTAAGAAGAAAGAGCAAAGCGAAGGAGAGAAGGTTATTGAAATTATTCATAAAATAAATGTGTATTATATATATATATATATATATATATATATATATATATATATATATATATATATATATATATATATATATATATATATATATATATATATATATATATATATATATATATATATATATATATATATATATATATTAAAATTCAAATAATTGTTCCAATAACACTTGCGATGCAAATTTCATCTCTCATTGAATTGAAATTATAGATGAAATAGCTGATGAAAAACCCAAAAATAAATTGAGAGAGATCGCATGTTCGTAAGTGATTAGAATGAGAGAAAGTTGGAAGGTATTTTTCAAGTTTTTGTTTATAAGTACATTAAATATAGCAATGCTAGCTACTGAGTTTAAAAGATATATAAAGTTACTTAAAGTTATTTTTATGCAAGTTACAAGCTGTCTTTGCTTAATTTCAACTACGTTTTAAATAGTTTTAATTTATATCACTTATTTGTTGTAAATGAATGGGCGACAGTGAAATACTAGTAAAATATTTTAACATGTCTAACAAAAGAAGTAAGGTAATTCACAAGAGAGATCCACGTGGAGGTTTAAACTGGCAGACGACACGCAAAACGTTCTCATAAATCTAAAATAGCAAGAGCAGAAAAATTATTGTAAAATCTAACAAACAAAATAAACCTACTTGTTAGAAACTAAACAAAGCAAAAATATTAGTATTATAATTGATGCTATTAGAGTAACATTTCTAAATTATTCATTGAGGTATTTAAGACTTCAATAAGCAAGTCATAAGTTCTCGAGCATGAAGTTTTAAGAACAAGGTGACTCCATACAAAGAAATGCTGTTGAGCAAGGCAAACAAGTTCTAATCGTTCCGAAGTTTTTACTTACAAAACATGACATCAAGTGAGACAAATGTAATAATTAATACTACTAAACATGCATCGTTACATTTAACACTTATGGTTGTTTTTTATATGATTAAAATGTCAACCAGGTAATATATAGAGGATATTTGCTTGAAACGAGTGAATAACGGGTATATTTCATCGAGTGGATGAAAAACTCAGTATTTTCACTAGTGGCCAAGCCACGAGTGCAAATACTAGAGTTTTTCTCCCACAAGATGAAATGTATCCGTTATTCACTCGTTTCAAGCAAATATTCTTTTTATTTTATGCTCACATATGTTGGCTACCTAAAGTTTGTGACACAGTAAATTAGCAGATTTACCGTACATGTTCTGCTGTGCTATGTTTACCTGCGCACAGAATTAGTTCCACGTCAGAGTGATAAAAATTAACTGATATTTCCAGAATAACAAACTACAAGTTTCAAGGATAACAGACAGGGATTATTAATAATGACAATGACATGTACATAAGTTAAAAGTAGTTCACTGACAAAAAATTAAAGGGAGGTAAGTATGTTCTGACCCCAAAAAGTAGTTCCTATTTTTTCACTGCTGTGAAATATCAATATTATTTTAATTAGAAAATCAAGTAATTCACTGTTTAGCATAAAATAAAAAGTTTGAATAAATCATTATTATCACAATAATCCCAGTTTTGCTGTCAGTTTAATGATTCTCTGAAGGCACAGAATTTGCAACCAAATACATTTTTAAAAAATAATCAAGTAAACAAATGACCAGCATTGATGGACATTGGAAATATAAGACATCATATATAATACTGAAAACAAGAAATCGTGATATTATCAACGATAAAGCGGTTCTAATGGGAAAAACAAACTAATTGAGCACGTTCTTAAGCCGCTAGGTGTAGTGAGCATAGCGAACGAGTTCTAGAACAATTTCTTAAGTCACTAGGTCTAGTGAGTTTAGCGAACGAGTTCTAAATCTTTTTAAATCGGCAGAACAATCGAATGTTAAATCTGAAAGCAAAATTTATTTTAGATAACAGAGATTTACATTTTTATTTAGAAACACAACATAGATTTTGTAGTTAGTTATTACAATGTCTCAAATGAAAAAGAAATCAATAACCCAAGACAACATATTACATTAACGATAAAAAATAAACAAAATCTATTTATCTTCCAGACTGAAATGCATATGAAAAAATACAAGACTGAATAACTGCAAATAACGATGAAAAGGAATGATATTGACTGTTTAAAACACAGTGAATAAAAGTTTGGTATCGAGGAGTGCTTCTAAAGAAACAAAAGTATTATTAAAAGGTATGGGGCTCATATTTTTTGGGTATTTTCGTAAACAAATACAAAAACACCGGTTTAGATTGGTTGATTGGGCATTGGCTTTATTCAAACCATCATTTTATTATCTGGTAACATTAGGTGAGCCAGATTTGTTCCAGAAAGTCAAAATGGCGAAATCTTACATCTCTGACTCAAGTGAGCTAACATTATTTTCAAAAGTAAAATGAATGGATGGTTAAGCCTTGGCGAGTCAGCCTTTTGTAGAAAAAAAAAAAAAAAAATTACAGACATTTAATGTCGCATATTATCTGATTTTTTTTAAAATGGTAAATAGTTACTCTGATGAGATAGAAACAGTGTTTTCAATCGACGTTTCTTGGTACGTAATGGATTTAAAACTGCGACTCTACTATCATCATGAAATTATGACGCTATGCAATTCACATAAGACACGGGAATTTATGCAATGGTACTGCTTACAAATCTTATACGAAGAGATGACATTGCACTGTTCACATATCACATATGAATTTTGTAAAAGTGAACAGAGCGGATTTGAATTTATTAATATACACCGTTCAGTAACTCACATGAAGTTATGATATCATGTCGTTCATATAACAAAAAGACTTCCTGTTATACGGAAATATGCGTAACACTAGGCATGATGTAAATTCGGTGTTTCTTCCACGCTGCGAAGAATCCGCCAAACCTTCACTTACGTTCATCAGAACGTTTTAGGACTCACGGTACTAATTCAATTCCAATAGTAAACATATGGAAACACTATTATATTCAAAATTCAATAACTTAAAATGTATGGGTGCTGATGATAAGACCTATAATTCTCCATGCACATCTGACCTTGGTGCAAGCTTATGTGTGGAGAACACCATATGAGCCGCGGCATTTTGTTTAGCTACATGTGCATGAAACACATGTTATTGATTCTGCACCAAATGAATCAGGTGCTACTTTCATTATTGAGTACTGCTGAGTCAAGCCTTTAAAATTCCAAAATTGCATCAACAGAATTTTGTCTATATTTTTTTAAAATTACATAGTAAATAAGCTCTTAAAAGATATTTTTACTAAAATTTTAATTTTCATTATTAATCAATTATGGACCACCAAACCCGTAAATACTCTATTATTTGTTCACCCATTTCTAGACTGGTTCACAGTTCTTCCGTATAATTAGTACCGTGTGTCCTTTAGCATTTTACATTGATCTCTCAAACGTTTCCCGGGTCGCACATGTCTTTATGCTGTCAGAACCATTAGTTTCACAACACATGTTTCTGGATCATGCTCAGGAAATCAGCTGGAAATTTACACAATTGAATTGTATAATATATGAGCCAGACACTCATATATTTTGATACAAAGAACCACTATTGCACGTTATACATGCACAGTCAAGAAAATACCTGGTTAAACATTTAAGCTGTTCCTTGTTAGGAACGATCACCATGAATTATATGATACTCAAGTTCATAAACGAAAATATACACAATGACACACATGATTATAATAAGGTAGAACATGTACACTTCCCATAATTTAACATACACAATATACATAATTCAACCCAGCTTGTGTATATTGATAAAAACATACATGTATCAACAAACACTGTTAAATCTGACAGCATTGCGCTATGTGACATTTGCCCAAACTAACAGAAAACAGTTCCGATTCATCAGGCGTACCAAACTGCTTTATCAAGGTCAAACAACAGAAAGAAATAGGTACGTATAGAATTACGACGTTGCTCTACAGCAGAGGGACGTATATCATCGAAAAGGAGAGACAAAGCATCGAGCAATGTGACTACACTGAAAAATTAGAACTCTTACTGAAAGGTGCGCGAGCTCCTACCGTCAACATTTTGCACATGCCACAGTAAGTCAATCGTCAAGGTAAACCATACATTATTAAATCCCTCGAGATAGCGAATACGCAATTGGGAAGTCAGTACGACGCAACAAGAACCATACCATCTTTAGATTCGAACACAATACAATTTTGTGCGTACAATTCCGTGTCATTCGAATATTTCGTTGTAGTAATCGCCGTTGTAATCTGAGCGGACAGTACTTGTCATCTTCCCCATTTTCACGACTCGTACTAGGCAAATACGAAACCAGGTTGTACGATTTGCAACAAAGATCTTTCAAAACCAAAATAGTTTCAGCTGTAGAAAATTTATGATTTTAAATAATATAGAAATGAAGTATAACACTTTATATGCATTTATATTCCTCTCATTTTCCGACTATTATATATTAACTCGATATATCAATATTCACCAGAAGGAAGACTTTCAGAATGGACAAACGAATAAGTCTTCACAACTGCATATTCACTGTAAAAGAAATTCCCAAATTAAATGTTTGAACTAAGTAAATAAAATTACAGTAAATGACTCCAATCCATAACTAGCTGAAATGTACCATTAATCTAACTAAGCCATTCATTTGTCATTGCGTTTTCTTTCCATGATTTTCGTTGGAAATTTGCAAAGCAATAAAGAATGTTAGTTGCATTTAATAGAAAACAACATTTAAGCTTAAACACAAAATACAATGTTTGTTGGGTCCAGCCGCTGTTCTCTGCGTAGGACTATAAAGTAAACAACTATTATTCCGGTAGCTCCGTAATGGTCACTTTTAATACAAATTCCAGTTTATTTGATTTTTTTGTTGATTTTTTTGTGTTGCTTTATTCAAATTTATCCATTCCAGAAAAGGCGATGTTTATTTATGTTATTCTATGGTATTGGTTTATCTGAAATTATAATGAACGCACTGAATTTCATCATAATTGTTTATAAATGATGGAAATCGACAAGGAATTTCGTTTAATTCTAACTAAAAGCTTCTTCAACATAATGATCTTGTGTCAAGATGCAGATCTTGTGTGTCAAGACAGAGATGTACATTTGAACATTTCAATACAAAAGACTGATTATAATATTTTATATCAATAGACTGTAAAGGGAGGACACTAAAATGTACAAATACTATTATATCACATGACTTTTGGGCATACTTATACCGAAAGGAGCAGCGACGTGCAAAGATTCATAATATATATCTATATCCATCATTGCTAGGTTGAACGAATGTAATGAAAGATAAGACAAACTACCTGAAACATTGAATTATGGACAGCATCAGAAGCATCATCTTAAGCAGTAGCCAAGTGCATTTCTATTGATACAATTTTGCTCTAGAAAATGACGGAGAAAATACTGTAATATAAACATTGTTCAAAATACAACCAAGCTCTACTGCTGACAAACTGTGCGAAAATTGATTTCCATAAATTAGATTTATCACTGTCATTCTTCAAATTATCCCCATCACATCAACATGGCATATACACATTTTCCTTTAGCTACGAATCTGCATGAAGAAAGCAATGTACACGCAACTCTGACGAATGTGATATGTCCAGTAGTCAAAAAGGAAGTTCTACACATAAGATGGAAATAGCATAGGAAAATGAATCGACTCTTTTACGGATATCCTCGATTGGCAAGCTCTATATCGGCTGAACGTAATTTTAAATATATTTTGGTTTTCTAACACAGAGTTGCATTCGTTTCATATGTATGTATTTTTAACTTTAGTTATTTTTATTTTGTATTTCATATTATGCTGTGAGTTATGTAATATTGTATCTAGTAGCTAGACATGGTCTACGTGATGATTGTCACTTGCCTTGGTATGATGTTGGTAAAACACCTAATTATAACTAGCTTCTAGAATAATGAACCTTTGACGCTCATCCGTGTTTTCTATTTACGTCTCCGTTTATATATAAAGCTTGTTAACTGAAAAAATAGAAAAAATCGTGCGATGACATCTGAGTAAAATCAAGTTGTATTATTATTGTGTATTATTTTGATTTTGTGAAATTATTAAATTCAAATTCCAGAAATTGTATAAAGCATAAAATTAGATACTTATAGAAAAGGATTTGATTGCAAATAGTAGTTAAATTTCCTTTTAGCAAAAAAACAAAAAAAAAAAAAATCATGTTTAAACCCTCACAGACAAACGTTGCAAAGTGATCGAAGATGGTCACGTTGTAACTCAATGCGACTACAGAGTTTTAGCCAGTGTTATTATTCCCTTAACGTGATCACTTATTTCATGCATGCATATCATTTTCAATCTGAAAAATCTTCATGACCTCCAATCGTGTTCATTCCACGGTGGATTGGATTACAGCAGACAAAGTAGATACATTATGTTCCAAACTTCGTTCACACATCGTTAAATCAAAACAAACAAGCCTGTTTGGATAGGTAACGTGAACATGATTAGAAACGTAAAATCAGTCATTAAATTGAAAGGCAATCCTAATGGGGGATTTGGAACTGATTATGAATGTTGTCAATAGAACATGGTTGGTGCGAATTTTGCAGAGCGGCGATTATTGCCAGGGCTATTCCGAAATAAACAATTAGCGGATAGTGTTATTTTGTGGCCACAAAAGTTGCTTGTGGCAACAAATAATGACCAAGGCTAATGGGTTTTGCAGGTCGTATTGTTAGCTAAATTGGCAGGTCCTTAACTATTATCTACTTGCTGAGGGAATCCTTTGCATATATTTGCTTGGTACAGAACACTGTATTTTCTTACATATTTTGGTGTTTGCTTGTGAAATGGAGACCAGTGACCGATTTCAGTAAACATTGTACATTTTCTTATTCAAACTGAGATTTCTAGATACCTTTGTTATTGCTTGGCTTGGATTTATGTGTTTCTTACAGGACATTAAACAGGCAACATGGATTAACAAACTCATTAAACAGGCATCATGGATTAAGACACTGTAGGTAGGTATCGAGGTTTAACATACCTTGATTAAATAGGCATCATGGATTAAGACACTGTAGGTAGGTATCGAGGTTTAACATACCTTGATTAAATAGGCATCATGGATTAAGACACTGTAGGTAGGTATCGAGGTTTAACATACCTTGATTAAATAGGCATCATGGATTAAGACACTGTAGGTAGGTATCGAGGTTTAACATACCTTGATTAAATAGGCATCATGGATTAAGACACTGTAGGTAGGTATCGAGGTTTAACATACCTTGATTAAATAGGCATCGATGATTGAGATAAGTTTATTAAGTAGTCATTACGGATTAGCATACCTTCATTAAGTTGGCACCAATGATTAGCATACTTTCATTATTTAGGATGGAAGATTAACGTACCTCTATTAAGTAGGCATCTAGGATTAAAACACCTTCATCAAGCAGGCATTGAAAATTAGCACACTGTCATACTACTGCCAATGTCAACTAATTAATCTTGTTTTATCTCTATGGAAAAATTTAGAATTTCTTCAAATTTAAGTATTTTTTCGGCTCTTTAAAGTAAAAAAGTGTGACACCCATTTGTACAATACAAAAAATTGTTTTTTTTTTATTCTCTCACAAAATTCCTTATATTATGACAAATAAAGCTAGCAAATTTGGAAATCAGCCCGCAGATCTTCAGTAATTTAAGTCAATGTTAAAGTACCGTTCTTGAATACATTTTGATTTTGTTTAAAGAATACATTGATATTATGGTTTTGCATTTGATGAGTTTATGATAATGTTTCAAACATTTTTTATTTTCCTCAATCCCTTGGGAAAATAGGGACTAATGTTACAGTGATAAAGGATTGCAAAATGGTATGATATAAATTTTTCCATTTTTAGATTTACCTTTATGGTGCATATAACCTTAAGCGTTTTTCTTTCCACGTGATTACTTCAATTTTTTTCTGTTACTGACTAATGTCTCAGGCGCCCAACCTATAACATATAATAGACTGTTTTACTAATTCGCGGCAACCTTCGTTTTTAGATGAAATGAAATTATTCTCTTATAACATAATTAATTAAATAATCATATAGTCCTTATTGACATTTCAATGCTTTTAATTGAATTACGACAGTTAAGCATGACAATGCCCTTGTTTCCTCGTTTATTTCATTTTTCAACCGGAACTTATATATCGATTGTATCACCAACTCCAATCAGCGAGGATTAGGATAAGCAATGGTGTTGCAAATTTTATACTTTACCAAATGTAATCATAATAAGTCACTAGAATAAGGAAGTAACAAAGGTGATTTCATTTCACTGTGCATAAATACTAGAATTGATATCAGGTAAAGAATAAAATGAAAATATGCTACAGACAATTTTCCTGTTCAATGTCATTATTATTTTTGTTTTGCTAGTTATGTTTATCTAAATTTGCCGTGTGTGCTTGCTTTATCCTTCGTTATGCTGCTTTTCTATACTCTTTACTGGGCTTTTGAAATATTGAGATTATAATTAATCAAATTCGATTAAAAATCACGAAAGGCATAAATGCTGAACAAAAACATTTAGGCATGTAATTAGATGGGTGCTTTGGTATCGACTGTATATAAACATCAATGTTATTGAGTGTGGGGCATAGACTAGTCAAATAACATGTAATAGGACTTTATGCTTTAAAAATTAACCTGCTAATAAAAATAAGATAGGAAATTATGCATATAATATAAACCATGATTTCGATCGTTAAAATTTATGCTAGAAATACAAATAAGACGTGTTGCCAGATCTTGTTCCTTTCATCTCATCCAACAGCTGAGGTGTGGCTTTGTAAATTGTTTTTTTTTGTTTTGTTTTGAAATTGCTATTTCTGTACAGACTCTGTCGTACCTTTTTCCACTTTTCGCCCCTTCGTTTAAAAATTATGAGCAAAAATGAAGCTTTTAATTTATCGAATTACTGAACAAGTTGCAAGTGCTCTGCTCCCAATTACATGGGGCTATGGCCGAGGCCTGGCAAGAAGACAGACACATAAAGCGGGCATCTACCTCTGTTCTGAGTGATTGATGAATTCGTTGTGAGCCGGACTGCTTCGAGAATTAGATTCTGATACGTACACATTAAATTCGTAACATGGAATAATATGTTGAACGATAACCAGTCTACGCCTAATTGTTACTATTTGAATGAAATATGAAATAAGACGATTCCACTCTTGTATCAGTCTGCACGTCCATTGTTTGAAAGCAAGGTAAACTGAAAAGATATGTTTGGTTTGATGAAATTTTTTAGAAAGCACGAATTCAGTTTACATTACATAAAACGAATTTATTTGAAATAACATTTTTATTGTTTCATTTTTTAAACATGTTAAAATTAGATTATCCTATATAGAAGTTAAGAAGAGTGCGAAGAATAAGCGTAAGGTTTGTAAAGGGTACGCAGTTAATTAATATGGCTATATCTAACCCTAGATGCTGATGGACAAAGATCAAAAACTTCCATAAAAAGAAAAATAATTTATCTAATGCATTACGTGCAAAGTATTTTTTGGCCATTTAAAAATTTGCATGCTTCCCATAAATAAGTAATTGACAGTTCACAGTAGGATGAACCTGTCCAGATAATTAATGAAATAATCGACGGTGGTCTGGATATAAACGTAGATATTCACCAGATGCAATAAATACACTGTTATATCATTGAAAAAATAAATCAACAGGTTTCGATTAGATCTAATCCGATTTGATTGGTAGCTGTCTTGCTCGTCATTGTAGTGCTCTATAACACTAATTTCCAAAGTGGTCATTATCCTGATTTATGGAGTAACGGCTTCATAGTACCTATTCCTAGGAAAGGTGATGTTAATGAAGTTCATGATTATGGTTCTTTTTAATTTCCACAAATGATTATTAATAAGCCGTTCTTCCTGCTTGGGAAAATTGTGTTGTTGTTGTTGTTGTAGGGTTTAACGCCAATTTTCAGCACAGGAGAGGCTATACATGGCGGCCAGTATTAATGCTGGAGGAAGAACCCGGAAAAACCCCGGAAAGAACCACCGACCCACGAGAAGCTACGGCAAGCTTTCTCGCATACCCACATTAGCCGAATCCGAGACTCGAACCGACGCAGACAGAGGTAAGATGGCAGTGATTAGTAAAGTAACGGAGCTCGCTTTAGACTTGGGAAAAGTGCAAACGTGTTGATACTTTTGATGAATTTGTGCCTTTATATGGATCATGTATATGACGTAGTCATCCAGGAAAAGATGTTGAACAAATTAAAATAAAATTTTACCAGACGATTACATCTGTTGAAACAAAATCTATTTCGATGTTCTTTATTGCGAACTGGGCAGATACCTAATGTCTGAACTGTTATGTATATTTAATTTGTGTTGTGTATTGCTGTTAATCCATGATTATATATTATGTGTAATTAATTTGTGTTGTGTGATTGACCGTTATCCATAACTGAGGTTAAGCTTACCTGACTAATGTCTTTTTTGCAAACAACTTCTTACATAGCAAATTTTCTGGTCAATGATTTTTCATTATATATTAAGATTATTATTACTTGGATGCAAACGTATTTGTTAGGTTTAACTTCCAAACACAGCATTGATTCTGACCTTAAACTTTTCGAGAAATGAATTTTGTTTACAATTTGATGGGAAATTCCATTATAAATGGCCTAGGTCCAGGGCCTTTTGTTATCTCATTCGTCAGGTGACAGTCTGTCATAAGTTTGAACTAAATATTATTTATTCCTATCTTAACATCAGTTCTTAAGGGAATCAATCTGAGTTGTGATTCGGTTAAGATTTGAGAGGATTTATTTATTTAAAACAATCATTGGAATAAAAAAATATTCTTTGACTTTTCGGACTAAATCACTATTTTGGGATTGTTGTGAATTCATTCAAGAACATTGTAGATCATATCATTGTAATACATCAAGAATGTTAGTACATCAGCACTATTCCAGGCTATGGGCACACCAGTACTTTGAAAATGGAATTCATTCGTAACACCATCAGGGTTCATCCAGAATACTCTATACTTTTAGACTTGTGATATAACTTTTAGGACCATTTGGGATTGAATTTACAATAATGTAAATTGTTTTTGAATTTTCACTTTGTATTCTAAGGAAATAATTTAGTTGCTGAATTTCGCAAAACTTGTTTGTTTTTGTTCTTTTCTGTCACTTAAGCCCATAGAGTTGTAATACAATATAGTAGCACACTCCTTTTAAATTATTGCACTGGACTATTGTCAAATAGAGATAATCTGACGCTGATAACGTATACAAGATGTAAAGCGACGCTGATAACGTATACAAGATGTAAAGCGACGCTGATAACGGTAACTCTTATAATGGGAAAAATTGGTCATTTCCAACCAAATCTCTTTTAGATGTTCTAGGATTTACGTATGTAAGGAACGATCATTTTGTTATTGTGATTCTAGTCAATGAAATAAAAGACAGAGTCTTAGTTCAGTATAAGTAAACACAGATATCCCCTGATAGATGATCAAGTGAACCAGAGTATTATTCCTTATATACATAATATTTATGATTTAAGAGTGCTTGGATTAATACACGAATGTCGTCGATGAATAATTGGGTGTTCGTTGAAGAATAGTTGTTATAGTTGTTATAGGGTTTAACGCCATTTTTCAGCACAAGATAGGCTATACATGGCGGCCAGTATTAATGGTGGAGGAAGAACCGGGAAAACCCCGGAAAGAACCACCGACCCGCGAGAAGCTACCGGCAAGCTTTCTCACATATCCACATCTGCCGAGCCTTGGACTCGAACCCACGCAGACAGAGGTGAGATGGCAGTGATCCGTGACGGATAGCGCTTTAGACCACTCGGCCACTCGGGGCCCTTGAAGAATAGTTGGATGTGGTAAGTGACACTCGCTGAAAAGTACTTGGATGTGACAAATGAATCACGTTAAACAGTACTTGGATGTGACAAATGAATCACGTTAAACAGTACTTGGATGTGATAAATGAATCACGTTAAACAATACTTGCATGTGATAAAAGAATTTCGCTAAAGGGTAATTAGATGCGACAAATGAAGCTGTTGAAGAGTATATATGGATGTGATAAATGAATGTCTTGGAAGAATACTTGGGTGTGATAAATGAAGCTCGTTGATGAGTACTTGGATGTGACAAATGAAGCTCCTTGAAGAGTACATATTTGTGATAAATGAAGCTACTTGAAGAGTACATGGATGTGACAAATGAAGCTCCTTGAAGAGTACATGGATGTGATAAATGACTCTCGCGGAAGGGTAATTGGATGTGACAAATGAATGTCGCTGAGGGTAATTGGATGTGATAAATGGATCACGTTAAAGAGTACTTGTATGTTATAAATGAAGTTCGTTGAAGAGTACTTAGATGTGATGAATGAAGCTCATTTTAAAAATGCAGTAAGCAGATCTAGAGCAGTATCGAATACCTTGAATATAGACATAAGTCGTAATGAGGCTGTACCAAAGTAATATTGGGTACATACTATATGAAATATTACATCTGTCGAAAATGATGACCGTATTTTCCTTGCTGATCAATTGCATAAGGAATTTAAAAGAACATCTCTACCGCGATATGTTGGTCCTGTCCAAATGTAAAGCCATTATGTCTGTAAATAAAAATGAATCTTAACTGCATCGGCTAAATTTGTATGCTTTTGTATACGTTTCCAAACAGAAAAGGTCAGCTGATAACCAATAGTGTATAAGTAATTATGATTACATTGCACTCAAGGACAAATATTATTAATTA
>JAPYKE020000581.1:0-32500 GCA_028554795.2 Sinohyriopsis cumingii | reverse complement strand
TTATTCTGCATATTGTCTATCTGATGTATGGCATATTCGGTATATTTTTACCTATTAGAAATATAATTTATTGCAGAAAGGATGGATGTTAATTATGTAATATTATTCAGATAATATTTATTTACGATACATTTCTTTGTGTACATTTTGCGCAGAACAATGTGACCGAAATGTTACAGTCTTGCTCAATAAAATTCATAAAATTCATATGTCAATAATATAAGACATTTAGTTTTAGATCACTAAAATAATATTAATAAAAAATTCTTTTTCATATTTGCAAAAAATTATTAAACACAAAAAACGGATTGTTTTCTTTCCCTTATTGAAATAACGACATTAAAGAACAAAAATCTGGGTCATTTGTGAAATGTATTGTATACAGTGCAGTTTGGTATAAATGCTGTTACTTATATCTGATTTAATTCATATTTATTTTAATTTTATTGTTTGTTTATCAGCTTACAAAATGTACGTTTATGGTACATACTACTATAATATAATCTTGTTTACGTGATTTGAAATATCTTCAGAAAATAGTTTGACCATGACTGATTCAATAGTAAACACATAAAGCTGACCTAGTTCCCGACCTTAATTCAGAATCAGTAACAGTCACGTGAATAATATTTTTGAAATTTCTTTTATTGTGGGAATAATAAGGATGAGATCGAGGCTGTATTGAATACGTGACCCAGGCTTGTAAATAGTTTTATTAAAGTAACCATTTTTTAAATTTATTCTTAGAGTAAAATGATTGCTTTTCGTTAGCGCTAAGTTTTGAGTACGTGATGCAAACATGATCACGTGACCCTCCTACTGGCACTCATTCTACGCCTCAAAAAGTACTGTATAACCATTGTTTTAGAGAAATAATCTCAGTCGGACTTCTAAACACTGGGACGTAATGTGTTTCTTTTGTTGATTCATTTTGGAAATTACGTTTTAATGTTTATTCGAATCATTGTGATTCTAAAGGATTAATTCTTTTTTCCTGGAAATATATGTTTGCTGATTCAGAATTTTTGGACGAAGAAATTTCATGAATTCAAATACCGTATTATTTCTTGTGTTTCTACCAGGAACTGTAAACAACAAAATTGAACAGGATACAGCATTCATCGTCGCCTTCCATCGTGGACTCTAGCTTCAAATCATTAGAAAATTTTATTATTAGGACTTCTAAATTTGTATTCGTGGATTATTCTTGGATTATTTTTGGATTTGATTTTTAAAAACGTAATTTCTTATTTTTAAATTTTTACAGTATTTTTCCAGGGGAATAAATAATTTGTTAAATTTTTCAAAGCTGTTGTTCTTGTGTTACTGTTTATTCGAGCCTAAACACGTAACATAAAAATTGGGCGCTCGTCCTTGGGATTAATTTGAAATTGGGCTAGAATATTTCAGGAAACGTTTTTTGTTTCAAATTAGAATTCCCCTTGTTTTTTAAACTCTTTACAGAAATCGGCAAGGGTATTTTAAATTTCATCAAAAATAGAAATCTTTATTTTAAATCCTATCCAGGAACAATTAGATATATTCAAAAAAGATAAATTGGTTCAACTTGCCAGAAAATACGATCTTTCTGATGTAAAAGCGTTCTTAACGAAACAAGAAACAAGAAATACTTTGGTTCAGTACTTGGTAGAAAAATGTTTTGGATAAAAGTGCTTTGGTTTCGATCAGTAAGTCTGTATCAGACTCTGACACAAAAAAGTAAAGGAATTAAATTAAAATACAAGATGTAATTGGACCTAAGAAAGTTTAAACATAAGAAACAAAAAAGATAGAATGAGAGAGATGCAAATGCAGTTACAAAATGAACTAATCAAGAAACAATTTGAGAAAGAGGAGAGAGAGAGAGAGAGACAGAGACAGGAAAGAGAGAAAGAAAAAGATGCAAATGCAGTTAGATTAGGAAGAAAGTGAAAGAAAGACACATGCAGTTACAGAAAGAGCAAATGCATTTATAGTTGGAGAAATAGTAGCAAGAGAGGGAATATCAATGTAGAATGAAAGAAAAGGAACTGGTAAGTGCAAAGGACATTCATACTTAAATGCAAATTAAAGTTTTGATCTTGCAAAGAATATTAGGTTAGTGACCCTTTTCAGAGAAAAAGAAGCCGACAATTATTTTACTAGTTTTGAACAAGTTGCTGAGACTTTGAAATGGCCAAAAGGAGCATTGGACTCAATTATTACAACGTGTTCTCACTGGTAAGGCTAGTGATATTTACAATTCACTGTCAGTTCACCAAAGTGGTAACTATGGTGTGGTTAAGAAATGCATCTTAAAGGGTTATGAGTTAGTCCCTGAAGCTTATCAGCACAAATTTTGAAACTATGGAAAAGAAGCTGGACAAACTTATGTCGAATTGCTGGAACAAAAGAGCACTTAATTGATAGTTGGTGCTTAGCCATTGAACAAGATTATGAAAGTCTCAAACAACGTTTTATTACTTGAAGAGTTCAAAAACTGTTTATAGTGACATCAAGACTTATCTTGACGAGCATCAGATTGAAACCTTGGAAAATGCTGCTCGAGCTGCTGATGAGTATTCTTTAACTCATAAAGTTCCTTTTGTAAATAAGACTTCTACTCAACAGTCTACTGGCAGAAAAGTATTTCAGCCTAATTCAACCCCTTTCTAAAACTTAAACTGGCACAACTTCTAAAAGTCAAGTTTCTGATAAGCTTGATCCAAGATCCTTGTCTCTTCCCACATGTACCTATTGCAAGAAAACAGGACATTTTATTTATGATTGCTAAAAATTGAAAAATAGGCATCAGAATCAAGACAGACCTATTCCGAATGCTCTTATTTTAAAGAGGTCAAGGTCAAGGTCATGTATTGAAATCAATACAATTGTTGGATCTAATAAACCCAAGTCTGATTTTGTTATGGGAAAGTATGAACCGTTCATATTGAAGGGTTCTATATCACTCTTGGGTAATTCGGTCACTCATATCCCTATTACAATTTTAAGGGACAACGGAGCTTCTCAGAGTCTTTAATTGTCAGGTATTTTGCCTTTGTCTGAGAAGTCCTCTTCTAATGAGAGTGTTCTTAATCTGGGAGTAGAGTGTAGATTTGTTCATGTTCCTCTCCATTGTGTACATCTGCCATCAGACTTAGTCTCAGGACCCGTGACAGTCGGAACAGTGTCTTTTTTACCCTCTGAGGGCATTCATTTATTACTAGGCAACGTCCTAGTTGGAGACAAGGTTGTCGTTAATCCACTTGTAACTGACAAGCCTTGCTTGGATCAGAAAGTCGATCCAATTGAAAACGAATTCCCTGATTTGTTCCCAGCTGGTGCAGTTACCAGAGTTATAGCAAATAAATCTCTTGAGAATGATGTTGATTGGGAAAGTATTCCTTTAGCTGAGAGATTTATTTATCAGGCTTTTGATGAGGTCATATTCACTCCTTGTTTGCAACAATCAGAAGGTATTGATCACAGTGGTCCTCTTTTAACTACTCATTCTCTTTATTCTAATCAGGGTGATAAACGACAATCACTTGTCGTCGAACAGCAAAAGGACCCTGAGATCTCATGTTTGTTTCAGAAGGCCATTAGTGAAACTGAAGCTACTGAAGTTCCTGTCTGTTATTTCACTACAAATGAAATTCTTATGACAAAATGTGGACCTCCCAAGGTACCTGTTGATGATGAGTGGTGCGTGAAATATCAAATTGTAGTTCCAAAACTTATCAGAGAGGAAATACTTTGTCTGGCTCATGAAACTCCTTTGGCTGCTCATTTAAGGATAAATAAAACTTATCACAAGATCTTGACTCACAAAAATCAAAAGCGATGTTTGTAAATACTGTAGATCTTGTCATACTTGTCAAATGGTAGGAAACCCCAATCAGAACATACATAAGGCTTATCTGCAGCCTATTCCTGCCTTTGACGAACCATTTAGTAAAATTATGGTAGCGTGTGTTGGTCCCTTATATAAGACCAAGTCAGATAAGCAATGCCTGTTGACCATTATGTGTGCGTCGACAAGCTTTCTAGAGACACGTCCTTTGAGGAATATAAAATCTAACATTATTAATAGCTTTCATAACGTTTTTTTACTCAGTTTGGCCTTCCCAAATCTGTCCAGTCTGGTCAAGGCTCAAATTTCATTTCCGGAATTTTCAGCACGTTATATACGAAATAGGCATCCAACAATTCAAATCTTCTGCCTATAATCTTGAGAACCAGGAGGCATTAGAAAGATTACATCAGACTTTGAAAACTATGATTCGATCATATTGTTTTGATAGGGTAAAGATTGGGATGAAGGCATTCATTTACTATTGTTTGCTTTTAGTGAATCATTTCAAGAATCTTTATGCTTCAGTCCCTTTGAACTGGTTTTTCGACACACTGTGTGTGGATCATTGAAGTTGTTGAAAGAGAAACTTCTTTGTAATGAAGATTCTGAACTTAATATTCTGGATCATGGTTCCAGTTTTAAGTATAAGCTATCATAGGCTTGTTGTGAGGTCGCAAGAGCAAATCTGCAATATACTCCATGCAAAAGGAAGTCAAGATATGATAAAAACTCGAAGGAAAGGAGCTTTCAGCCTGGTGATAGAGTCCTGGTTCTCTTGCCAATACTGCAAAATCCTCTTCAGGCCAATTGTTATGGTCCCTACACAGTCGACAGGAAAAATATAATTAAAATTACATCATAAATACTCCTGGGAGGCGTAAACAAAAACAACTCTGTCACATAAACATGCTGAAAGAGTATATTGAAAGAGATAGCCAGGTTAAACATGCCATTACTTTAGTTGTACCTGTCCCACTCAGTGAAGATTCATATGAAGGAATATCAACGGATTCTACTGATATTGGAGTAACAAATCTTCTGAATTCAGAAATTATGAAAGATCTGAACAGAAACTTTCACATTTGCAAGAACAATAAAGAAATGAACTTAAACAGTTATTATTTGAATATAAGCACTTATTTCCAGATGTTATTGCAAGAACATGCATAAGTTTTCATGACGTTGAAATTGTAAATTCCAAACCTGTGAAACAACGCCCATACGGAATGAACCCTCTCACACAGGAATACTTGAAATGAGACATTCTGTATTTGCTGGAGAATGATTTTATAGAGCCCATTAAAAGTGACCGGAGTCCACCATGCATACTTGTTCCACGACCATATAAAACTTTCCGTATGTGTACTAATTATAGGAAGGTGAACAGTGTGACAAAAAGAGATTCATTCCCATTACCAAGAATCGATGTCTGTATTGATAAGATCGGGAATGCGAAGTATGTCACCAACTTTGACCTTCTGTAAGGATTTTAGCAAATTCCACTAACGGAAAAAGCAAAGGAAATTTCGGCATTCATGACTCCAGATGGATTTTACCAATATAAAGTAATGCCGCTTGGAATGAAAGGATGGCCAAGTACATTTCAACGTCTCATGAATATAATTATCTCTGGTCTAGACAATTGTGATGCTTACATCATCTACAAGGACACTTTGAAACAACATTTAGCAACAATTCGGAAATTCTTTGACAGAATCACAGATGCAAGTTTCACAATTAATTTGCAAAAGTGAGTTCTGTCGTGCTAGTGTAGTTTTTCCCGCACATATCGTGGGACATGGACAAGTTAAACCTATAGATGCTAAGGTCAAGGATATCTCTGAATTCCATGTGCTTGAAAGAAATAAAGCAACTGTTGCGATTTTTGGGAATGGCCGGATACTATCGAACATTTTGTTCCAATTTGTCTATAATTGCTTAACCCCTGACAAATATATTGAGTAAGAAAAACAAGTTCCTTTTTACTGCAAAGTGGCAGGAGGCTTTTGACAAGTTGAAAGCCATACTTAAAAGCGCGCCAGTTCTTACAGTTCCAAATTTCAGCCGATCTTTTAAATTGTCTGTTGATGCAAGTGATGTGGGGGTTGGATCAGTTTTGATTCAAGAAGATGAAAATGGTATTGATCATCCAGTGATATTTTTCTAAAATATTAAATAAGCATAAAAGAAATTATTCAGCAATCGAGAAGGAATGTTTGGTTTTGATATTGGTATTACAACATTTTGAAGTTTACCTTAGTTCAGCTAATTCTTCGATTGCTGTGTTTAGCGACGACAACCCCCTTACTTTCATCGGCAAGATGAAAAATGAAAATCAAAGATTACTAAGGTGGAGGTTGTGTTTATATAATCAAGCACATCAAGGGAAAAGATACTTTAATGGCAGATGCACTTTCCCATGTGTAGAAATGTAATTTTTCATGTACACTGTCTATAATTCGTAACATTTTTCTTTAACCCCATGTATAATTAACTCTATGGTAAAAAGAAAAGCTTTATCATATAAGTCTTTCCTTTTCTTTATGGGGAAATGTTACGTATATCTGACTTAATTCATTTTTATTTTAATTTTATTGTTTGTTTGTCAGCTTTAAAAATGTATTTTTATTGTACATATTATTATAATATAACCTTGATTACGTGACTTCGAATTTTTTCAGAAAATAGTTTGATCTTGACTGATTCAATTGTAAACACATAAAGCTGACCTAGTTCCCGACCTTAATTCAAAATCAGCAACAGTCACCTGAAAAGTTTTATTTTTATTTGTTTTATTGTGGGGATAATATAAAAGCTATACAAGGCAAGATGGCCGCTATCGCTTGACCTGCTTGAAGCAGCTGTTCCGTTTTTTATTGCCGTTTTCATGATTTGTCCTTGTTGCCTATTTTCATCTACGTTATTGTGTTCATTATGTATTGGCTGTTAAATTCGTATGTGTTTCTTAGACTAAACGAACTGGGACTACATTCATCATTACCTAAATGTAAACAGAAGCGAAAAAAGAAACGTTGTTTCAAAGCTGGCAGGTGTAGAACAGGAAGAAGAATTCCAGTTATCTCCTTTATTTCGGCTCAACAATTTAAAAAAAAAATTGACCGTTAATTTAGATAACCTAATTCAAATCCCTATTAATTCGTCAACCTTTGTGTCAACTATCCAGGAGATACCTCTGCGTATTGCATTATTCAATGCCCAGTCAGTAGGACCACAGGAAAAGCGCACAGAAATAGTTAATTTTATCAACGACCAGAATATTGACATCTTTTTCCTGACAAAAACAAAGCTAAAAACATCAGACGATGAGCCCAAGTGTGCGGATCTAACACCCACTGGTTACTCCATCAAGTCGTTCCCCCGTCATTCTCGCGGAGGTGGAATTGCTGTCATCACAAAGAACACCATGATAAAACGTCTTAACCACACCACAACATTCAATTTCGACCACATCGTTTGAACTAGTCCAAACCACACTCACACTGGAGCAAAGGTCAGTCCATTTTTTCTGCCTATACCGCCCTCCTCCTAGTAGAAAAAACAAGCTGGCTGACTCTCTCTTTTTGGAGCAGTTTCCGAATCTCCTGGACTATCGAAATTCGATAGGTGGCAACTTGGTTATTCTTGGAAATTTCAACTTTCACTTTGACTGTCCCGGAAACCCAAATACATCAAAACTCATAGATTCCATTCATGTTTTCCACCTGAAACAGTCAGTTAACCAACCCACCCATAAACACGGTCACATTTTAGATTGGATTCTTCATAGACCTAACATTCTACGGTCCTCCGTGGTATCACATGACCTTGCATCAAATCACCTCTGCATTATATGTCATATTGACGTATCAGTCCCTAACCCTCCACATTTATCTGCTACAAAGAGAAATCTCCGTATGATAAATAGAACCAAACTAATGCACGACATCCAAGCTAACTTAACAACTTGCTTACCTCCTACCGCAGAACAACTTGATAACTGCCTGCGTTCATTGCTTGACAAACATGCACCAGCTACCAAGTGCAGAGTATCAATTCAAAAGTGTTCTCCATGGTATAGCAGTGTTAGAGACCAGCTTCGCACTGCTAAAAGAGACCGCCGTAAAGCTGAGAGGCTTTGGCTTTCCACCAGACTCACTATGCATAAGCAAATCTATGAAGCCGCCAGACTCACTATGCATAAGCAAATCTATGAAGCCGCTAAGAAGAATGTCACAAATATAGTCCCTGCAGCGAAATCAGCCCACTACACTACTAAAATCATGGAAAGTTCCAGCTGCAAAGAGCTCTTCGAGATTACTAACAAGCTAATCTCAAGGAACAAATCTACACCACTTCCAACTACCTTCTCTCCAGTCGACCTTCCGGACATGTTTGTAAATTTCTTCCGTGACAAAGTACAAACCATCAGAGATAAGCTTGACACCATAATTTTCAAATGACTCGTCGTCACTATACAGTTGGGATACAGAATTTGAGCGGCAACCATTAGCAGTATTTGAACCTGTCTCTATGGATTTCGTATGTATAATCCTGATGAAGAGTGCACCAAAGTCATGTGAACTTGATCCAATTCCAACATCACTGCTGCTTGAGTGCTTAGATCCAGTATTGCCTTCACTAACTGATGTTATTAATACCTCTCTCTCATCCGGGGAAATCCCATCGTTTTTCAAAAGTGCCAGTGTAAAGCCTCTATTGAAGAAACCAACACTAGACCATAACAATTTAAAGAACTACCGCCCAGTTTCTAATCTCCGATTCATATCAAAAACCTTAGAAAAGGTTGTTTTATCCCAGCTTGTATCTCATCTAATTTCAAACAGTCTTTATAGCAATGTACAATCTGCATATCGCCCTTGCCACAGTACTGAAACTACTCTTCTTAAACTAGTTAATGACATTCTCTATGCGTTGGATAGCGGAAAGATTACAATCCTCACCCTCCTTGATTTGTCTGCAGCATTTCATACAATAGACCATGATATATTACTTCACTGTCTCCAGCATGTATTTGGCATTCATGATGCAGCCTTACTGTGGTTCAAGTCCTACTTGGTCAACAGGACACAGATTGTGTCTGCAAATGGAATACACTCCAGCCCAGTTGATCTATGTTGTAGTGTTCCACAGGGGTCTGTTCTTGGACCTGTTCTCTTCATTCTGTACACACAGCTACTCTCAAGTGTCATAGATCATCATCCAGTGTCTCACCAGTTGTACACTGATTACACCCAAATATACAAATCAAGCCACCCAGCTGAAGTTGATGCTACCATCCAAGGTGTAGATAGGTGCATTTCTGATGTGAAATCATGGATGACACGTAACAAGCTGCAGATGAATGATGATAAAACTGAGGCCATTCTGATCACAACACAACGACTTTCTCATTCACATCCTTTACCTCAAACAATAAATATGAGCAGCACCAACATTAAATTCACACAATCAGTACGAAACCTAGGTGTTACTCTGGACAGTACTCTCACAATGCACCAACATGAACATATGCAAAGCTGCGTATCTTGAGCTGAGACGCATCAGCTCAATTCGCAAATATCTTTCCGTTGATGCCACTAAAACACTTGTGTGTTCATTAGTACTTTCAAGACTGGACTATTGTAACTCAGTTCTCTGGTTCATCTCACTATCTGCTCCAGAAACTTCAAAAAGTTCAAAACAAAGCTACTCGGATCATACTTAGAGTACCACGATGAGAGCACACCTACCCGATGCTCTGTACCCTACACTGGCTATCCATTCGATCCAGAATCAAACACAAAATTTGTTCTCTGTGCTACGTTTCACTGAAGGACTCTAGTCCAACATACCTATCCGACCTCACCCATGTGTACACACCAGCAAGATACTTACGCTCCTCTTCTGACAATCGTATACTCATTATTCCCACTATGAAAACAAAGTAATATGGACAGAGCTCTTTTGCATACCAGGGCCCAGCAACGTGGAATGAATTGCCCACTGAACTTAGACACAAAGACACAGTGATCACATTCAAGAGTGCTCTCAAAACTCATTTATTTCGACTGCAAGAACAAATTTAAAGACCTAATAATGTTTCCTACCTTAAATATTCTCAGCATGTTTTTTAATGTTTTCTAATTTCGTGGTGTTTGTTTTTGTAATCATATCATTATGTTTTTTATCTTATAGGTGTTGTCTAATGTTGTAAAGCGCTTAGAGGTTCTAAAGATTAGGCGCTATACAAAGTCCTCATTATTATTATTATTATTATTAAGGATGAGATCGAGGCTGTATTGAATACGTAACCCTAGGCTTTTAAATAGTTTTATTGAAGTAAACAACTTTTTTATTTTATTATTAGGTAAAATGATTGCTTTTCGTTAGGGCCATGTTTTGAGTACATGATGTAAACATGATCACGTGACCCTCATACTGACACTCATTCTGAGCCTCAAAAAGTACTGTATAACCATTGTTTTAGAGAAATAATCTCAGTCGGACTTCTAAACACTGGGACGTAAATGTGTTTCTTTTGTTTTGGAAATTACGTTTTAATGTTTATTCGAATTAATTTGATTCTAAAGGATTATTTCTTTTTTTCTGGAATTACATGTGTGCTGATTCAGAATTCTTGGACAAAGGAATTTCATTAATTCAAACACCGTATTACTTGTTGTGTTTCAAAAAGGAACTGTATTCAACAACATTGAACAGGATACAGCATACGTCAATCTCGGATTGTTCGTCGGGACTCGAACTTTA
This sequence comes from Sinohyriopsis cumingii, assembly GCA_028554795.2. Classification (NCBI taxonomy): domain Eukaryota; kingdom Metazoa; phylum Mollusca; class Bivalvia; order Unionida; family Unionidae; genus Sinohyriopsis; species Sinohyriopsis cumingii. Next base: position 21,897 of record JAPYKE020000581.1, on the reverse strand, counting down.
AGTCATTAGAACATTTTATTATTAGGACTTCTAAAATTTTGTGCGTGGATTATTCTTGGATTATTTTTAAATTTGATTCTTAAAACCGTAAGTTCTTATTTTTTCATTTTCACAGTATTTTTTCTAGGGAAATAAATAATTTATTAAATTTTCAAAGCTTGTTGTTTTCACTCTTTCTTGTGTTACTGTTTATTCAAGCCTAAAAACGTAACAAAAGAATGCATTTTTAATAAAATTAAAAGCCAACGACATAACTTCGATTTTATGAATTTGTGTTTAAAGGGTAAGTTTCTTCGTCATCATTATGCATGTATATGTATGTCCTTCTTTCATGCTGGCATGTCCTTCAAGAGTATCGTACTTGCATGGATACAATGCAATTTACATATTGCAGTACGTGGTGGATCATGGAACTGTAGCGATTATTGAAAAAAAATGCAAAATGGAAGTATGAATTGATGTAGCAAAATTAAGGAACATAAATGTCTTTACATTATTTCCAAAAATATATTATTTAAAAAAAAGAAAAAGATAGTATTGCATTAAAACAATATTGGCATCATTAGAATGATGATAATTTATTGTCTCAACATTAGACGATTTGAAAAGGAAAGTGTTAAGTTTGCCTTTGAAACTGTATATATACTCTGTACTATACCAAACCAGATTGTCTCATTCGTTAGACGGCTTATAATTTCGCCATATATTCAAATACAGTTAAAACTCAAAGGGTTTTACTATTACTATACTATTTATAACACACCAAGACTGGTTTATATTTCACCTGTAAAAACTAAATTTAACATTCATCTCCATCCTAAACACCTTGTTAGCAGTAAATGTACCCTTGTTGCAGATTTTCACAGATAATTGTGTAAAGGGTATAGAGCGTCTAAAATGAAGTAAAGCATGTGGTCTTTCTGATGTTAATATACGACACAACGTATCTTTTTACGTTTTACGTTTTTTCGTTTTAAATAGTATTAAAAATGCAATCTGAATAATCTAAAGTCGCATTTTGAAAACTTGATTGGTTTGCGGCACTTTTGAGCGAGATGAAAAATATCCAAATATAAACATCAGATAAATGCTACAACAGAGAGCCGATCTAAAAGAAAATAAAGAATCTTTTGAATGGCAATATGGAGGATACAATTCCTTCATACTAGGACTCGATACAAGTATTATGCACGTTAATGATGGTTTAAAATCAGGGTGATATATGATCGATATTTTCATTTGTCCACGAGTCTGTACTGGAAGTATCAGATTTGAGAAAGTAGAGATAGCCATAAGTAGTAATTTAGTTAAAGATCTGTAACATCATAAATGTGCCAGAAATGGTAATAAATATGGGTTTTAAAAAACTGGTAAAGATATACAGTTGGATAAGTTTCATAATTAGTGTAGTTTGCGTCACATGAAAGATCGTAAAAATGAGTAACAGGCGAGGGATATAGAACACACATCATTCGACGGTGGTGGTCAGAAAGCACGGATTAAATATGTTTTAAAAAATAATCCGGTACATACGTCAGTGTCAAGTTCGTACGAAAGTTAAACGAAAACGAAGAGAAAAGCTAGGAGTTACAGATAAATCAAGTATTATTTGCGTGAAAAGAAATGCGATGCGATAAGTTTGACCCTGTGAATATTGTTCACTTGTTCATTTGCAGCCTATTCATTTGACCGAAGATCCGTCGGTTTCACCTTAAAATGCGTCAGAATGAAAGGCCATAAATTATCGCACCTGAAAGTTAAATGGAGGGTATTTACATATTATGGAGTTTAATGAATCAGGAATTGGCAATACATTTAAGCTACTTTTTCGATTATTTTTTGATAGAATTTATAAAGGTGTATTCGGTTCTAGTTTTCACCAAATTTACATCGGTTACATATTTTTTTTATTATTCTGCATTCAATTTCATGTACGTAGAGTGCTTGTGAAATTAATGTGTTTTGTTGCAAACTACCTTTCTTAAAAATCATAGTTGTCCATATAGCATGCGCTGATAAACTCACGCTCGGCACCACTGACTCATAAAGTCTGGAACGTTTGCTGAAGATACATGCGCTGTTCTTTACAAAACAGGTGTTTATAAGGTTCAAACTGTTTCAAACATTCAAAGCTAAAATGGAGAATATGAACTTTATGCTGTTGTTGAAAGAGAAAATACGTTTTGTCATTGATGTATTGGTGTGAAAATACATGAAGCGCTGGCTTAAAAAGAAAGGACTAGATGTAAGTCCGAAACGTTCATGAATTCTGCATTCAAACAAGACTTGAAAATCTTCACATTAAAAATTAACTAAAAGATGGGATGCTCCAGTGACAAATACATTTATGATGACCTTCATTTTCCTCCAACAGTTTGAAACCAACAAAATCAGACTTTGACATAAATTCATAAATGCAGACAGTGCTTTAGATCAAAATACTATTTTCAACAACATATGCAATGTAGTTTGTTGTCATCAGTTAAGTAGTATAAATTCCAAAATTCTGAAAAAAAATCATTCATCATAGCTTTAAAATACTTGTTTTACATCTAATAATATTTTGTCATATTTCAAAATGAAGGGTAACACATTATGGTACCATGGTATACAATACGACTCATTTTAAGCATTCTAAGTGTAAAGTTAGCCATGTGATAACATTTGGCATCTGACAGTCCTCTTGTACACAATTTTTAATTGACTGATTGAAAGGTGACTGTATATAATTCATCTTATAAAAATTATGTGTTTTAAATCTATATATTTCAACTAAGAAGAGAGAGAAAATAGCTTAAATTCTATCCAGATCATTCTTTTTTTACAGTGACGATTGTATCGTTGAAACTTGAAAAAGGCAAGGGACTGCGAAAATTTAAGTGACAACTGCTGAGATGTGAAATTCCTCCAAGCAACCATTTTCTTCTTTCATCGCATTTCCACAAAGTTAAAATATTCATCTATATACATGAAACAGTTTTATCTTGCCTCTCTCTCTCACTCTCTCTCTCTCTCTATACATGAAACAGTTTTATCTTGCCTCTCTCTCTCACTCTCTCTCTCTCTTTCTATATATATATATATATATATATATATATATATATATATATATATATATATATATATATATATATATATATATATATATGTATATATATATACACACATAAACATAAAAATTTGTATATATATATTTTCTTTTTTTCATCAAAGATATATGTAAACCACATTCAGCCAAGAAAGTAAAAATACATGTTGTTTTTGTATGAGGGATATTTGATATTTTTAATGATGTCAAGATTCATGCTGGAAAATATGGGTTCCTCTTCAGTTGTTCTTTTATGCAAACGCAATAAAATAGATCTGCGGGCAATGTAATTGGGCGTCAAATAAATGTCAAGTGTCACAACAGAGGCTTTGCTTTAAAAAAATGATAGTATTTGCTGAAACAGGCAAGTAATCGCATGTTCATCGCTTGGAATCTCAAGTTCATTATGACCTCAAATGCTGGCCATTGCAACGTGTATATATATATATATATATATATATATATATATATATATATATATATATATATATATATATATATATATATATAATTTTTTTTTGGGGGGGGGGGCTAATCTGATTATGTTCAAAAGACTTTTATACTTTGATGAAATTCAACGCACCCTGCCGTTTGAACATTTCGCGCAGGGATAAATACGACTATAAAAAAAGGACATCGCTTGGATAGCCTATTCTGTTGTAATTTTTGGAACTAATCCCGATATAGTCCGTGGGTCATGATTAATACATATCTTGCAAAGTCGGGTATTGCCTCAACTTGTCCACATCCAGGGCCGGATCATTGTGTGTGTGTGTGGGGGGGTCGGATTTCCAGAACCTTCCACCCAAGGCCACACAAAAATAAACACACGCAAACGTAAAATCGCGTGTCAATTGAAATTGTATCATCGTTTTATTCTTGCGCTTGTGTAATGGGTATTATGTGCACTTAGAGACATTTACGTTTACTTTGTACCCTTGCGATGAAAGTCATGGTCCTTTTGAAATATCGGAACCTCCTCCCCCTCCCCCCCCCAGCACTTGACCTGATCCGCCACTGACATCACATATTTATATCGGATAGTCCTGAGTTGTGCCTAAACTGGTTGCATTTGACTGTCAAGCTAATCATAGCTGATTAATTTTGCAGAATTTCTTGGCCGCTAATTTTGCACAGATCCTTGATTACTATAAGCGATAAGAGAGGCTGGTTGAAGTCAGTCTACTTGGCGCAGAGAAAAATAAATTGGTAAAATGGTAAATGTATGGCTGGTATATCATTATGTCACCGAATCAACTCTGCCCATTAGTGTTTCAGCAGTTTAAACTTATGATCAGACAAGTTATAACGATGTCAACCATGTGCCACTCAAGTGTTTGTTGTTTTAAAAAAAAAATGTTTTAGATTGTTTCATGTCTTGTGTCAGTATCAATGAAGTTTTAGGATACAATTTTTAAGGTTAGTGTTAGGACTGGTCGGCCTGGTGTCAGGATAATGTGAGTGGGTGGGAACATCGTGCTACATGTCTGCGGCATGATGCCCCAGTGATAGACATCACCACATTGCATACATCGTAGTGATATGACTAAACTATTGTTAAAGCTACGTTAAAAATCAAGATGACATCACTTCTTATGCCCAATTATGTCCCCCAAAAGCAAGAAATTAAAATTGAACAGACAAAGAAAAGAGCCCTATTTACCTTCGATTTCACGGATCTGTTACAAAGACAACATACCAAGAGAATCGGTAGCATTTTTTTTTTCTTTCGTAGATATTGCAAATCAGTTAATCATTAATATATTTTCTATGTAAAATAAGAATACTTTATGATCATAAAAATTAATTATTGTTTAACATATGATTTTTGCAATTTTACGCTTTGGCTTAGAATCTAATGATTATTCTCGAATGTTCGAAGTTGTAGCCGTCTTGATCAACATTTTTACTTTTTAATTTTAACATACTTTGGGTATCGGTTGAAATAATGAAAAAATATAACAGAAAGAGGTTTTCACCTGCCATTAAAACTGTTTAAGGCATTGTTACGTGGGACATTTGCTGTGGCAACGATTTATTAGCCTGGCAAAGCTAAAATACCGAATTCGGATAGGCATGACCTTTCTTTGTGTAGCACATCCCAATGAAAATCCAGCCAGTACTGGTCTCATTACAAATGCCATCCTTTCTGTATATTTTTCTGCTCGATTCTTAAGCGTAATACGACAGAAGTTGACTCCCTTGAAAATAACTATTAATATATGGAAGAGGAAAAGGAAAATATCATACGTATCCATCCCGGTGCAAACTTTAAAAAAAAAAAAAATTATGTATAGTAATATTTGCAAATATTATGCACTAAGGTAAAACTTAAAATATTACCGACCCTAATATAGCAATTATGATCAGAATCCATATATGCACGACCAAAACTTAAAATATTACCGACCCTAATATAGCAATTATGATCAGAATCCATATATGCACGACCAAAACTTAAAATATTACCGACCCTAATATAGCAATTATGATCAGAATATGCACACCAGCTGAACCTTCAAGAACTGTCTATTTTAAATAATAACAATAATAATATTAATGATACTAATAATATAGGTTAAATTAAACTTCAAATTTTTCGCAGTAAATGGGGACAATAGTCATTTTTGCAATTAGAGGAGCTGTAATATTCAATATCCATGCCATCTTTGCATCGATAATAATAATACTAGTAGTAGTAGTAGTAGTAGTAGTTATTGTTGTTTAAATTGTTTAGATACATTTTTCTTACCTGCGTATAACCCTTCCCCGTCTTGTATCGATAATGGCTAACTTATACGTATTCCAGATAACACGCTCAAAAGAGCGCACACATTGATGACGTCAGAGCTAGTTCGATTCTACGAACATTTCATCCACATCTCTGTAATGATAATCGTTGCGTTTTTTGTATATCGATCGCAAAAAGGTATCAAAGAGCCGGATCGTTCAAGTTCTATTCCTTTTAGTTCGTCTTTACATATTTCATATTTCGAATCGAATGTGGTATTTCAAACGTGTGCAAAAAATGAGTTTTCATTTGTATGTTTGTGTGGGTGGGGTTTTGTTTGTTGTTGAAAAGTCCCAAGAAAATAAATGAAAAGCAGACGTCTGCAAAGATTGGCAAGTAGGATGGGTACCATAATTTTTACCATTTTGTTTTAAAAACACACTTCTTGATAAGTACTCTCCTAAATATGTCTGCCCCTGATTGTTCTGCGCCCTTCGAAACCAAATCATTCTCCAACGAATCTCGTTTTTGTGAAGTGTGCATGATACACATATTTAAAATCTTATCAGTACTTTTAATTGGAACAACGTTTTTGCTAATAAAAAGAAAATCAAACAGTATCATGAGCTAAATTCAATAATTACATGAAAGAAATCTGAGATTTATTTACATGTAAAACTCTTACGTGGCTTTTTTTTACATAATACAAAGATAATTGTTCCTGGACCGCTCCCATGTTAATATGTGCATTAATAGCATAATACATGTTATTTACAGCAGTGTACTTTATTTGATTGTCATCTTGAACGACATAAATTGTATGTCAATGGAGATGAAAAGTTGTCGTTGTTATCTACACCTGCTGCAATGTCATACGGTGGTTATGACGCTTCAGCAAATGTTGACAGCCGCTGCAACATTTTATCTCATTGTCAGTCTTTAAACATGAGAATCTAATAATTGAAAGCCGAATAGCATAAATTGTTTTTACCAGTCAAGTCTTTCTTTATTAATCCGATAATCTGCATGAAATAGATTGTCTTGATTAGTAATTATTTTAGCTGAGGAAGACTAGATGTTGAGTGAATAAGCCACTTCCGGTTGTAAGTTTATGGATTCTACAAATGATTAGTGATGTACATCAATCACGTCAAGTTCTGATCGTTCACAGCGGGCAAATACTAGTTTACACACCAGTTGTCAACTGAGTCGTATAATTTTCAATTTGGGGGTGAAACATAGTACGCCTGGTAATATTTATGACTATCATCCCAGGATTAAAGGAAGAGATATCGTACCTATTTTGAGCAATATATATTTTCTTCTGTATCAATTACTGCTGTGATGGTTTTGCATAGGTCAAGAAACGTCCTACACCGGGACCATTAAAATGGTGATAAAATACATCTCCGGAATCATCACTGTTATTAAATTATGCGTCCGCTTGCATAAAATCTCAGAAAACTAATGCAGCGTGAATATCAGCCCACAACTGCCATGTAGTGTTGCACAAATTAGATTTAAAAGAGTCAATCTACTAATTAGCCTGTCAGTGATAAAATTTATTACTTCATGCTTACACTCATTTGTTACCTGAGAGAGTTCAATCTGAGACAAAATGTTTACATAATGAAATAATGGTACAATGCTCTACATAATTTTGTAACTAAATATTACCTTTTAGAGAGACAATCGAATTTGAATTTAGTTATTTCTTCTAATATTTTATCAACTCGGTCGGAAGGTGTTTTGACCATTTCAAAAAGTATCGTAACAGGACATTGTTATACAAAATACTTACAGTAATAGTGTTAAGTGGTCTTGTATGTATGATGTGTGTAAATAAGCATATATAAATAATAATACATTTGTACCATTGGTTATATTGTTTGAAGAAGAAAAAATATAAACAGGGGAGTGGAAGGGGAGAGGGAAATGTATGAAGAAAAAGGACATATTTAATTTCGCCATTGTTTCGGGCTATTTTCAATATGATTCTTTTCCAATATGTTGCAATAATTTAGACTGATATTATAAGATTATCTCATTATGTCTTTTTAGGACAACATCAGCCTTGCAGAGAAAGACATCAGTGTTGATATTATATAGGAGATTAAACTGTTTTGTTCATTTGTAATGATTCATGCATACGTTTCATAATTTCACTTTTGTTACGATTAATATGTTCTCCGAAGAGCTTAACTTCAGAACATGTAGAGACAATGTTTCGTTGATGGAATTTCAGAACTTTTTCAGGCTTGACTTTGGAAAACTCATTACTAAAGCAGCACCTGCAACTTTAGGTGCTGAATTGAAAACATTTGTTTCAAATACATGTAAATTTAGAAAAGGGCCGTGGCTTAAGTGGTCTTCTCCACACAGAAGCTTTCATTAAGGATGGGACTATAGTGAAAATTATATGTTTGATCAGGAGCAAACGGAATTTTATTAGTTACTGAATTTATAATATATGTTGTTTCCATAGGGTTACTGTAATGACTGAATTATTACGGAGAGTCCTGGTGAGATAAAGCTGCATGCACATAGCAGAACAAGACAATAATATTAATTTCTAGCTGTTTCTGCATGATTTGTTCAGATAACAAAATAAGATACCTATTTACCACTGATTTGTTTTTATTTTTCTAAAGAACACAGATTTAGAAAGGTTAAACATAAACATGAAAACACTCCTTCGGAATTCAAACTTTGTACCTGAGACACAGCGTCCATATCTTTTATCCATTAGGTCAGTCTGACTATACAGTGTATTGTCGAAATAATGATAAATATTATACGCATTGTAAAATTACAACTACAATAAGTATAGCGTTACTATTTCTCTCAAATCAAAATGTTTTATTTTAAGAGTTTTCCAGGCAAACAGTTGTTGAGGTACTTAATTGCGCGACAAACTGTTATTACAGAGTTGGCCAACCCTGGCCATTCCACTCCATATGTATTCACTGTGCTATGTTTAAACCAGAAGAATTACCAATCTCAGGGAAAGAGACAAATACATAAATGAAATCCAAATGTTTCTTTTTGTCTGTATTCCATGTTGACAAAGTCACTTTCCTACCGATTGTGTGAAGCACATTTAAAATTACTTTCTAAACATGTTTACCAGTTGAAGTCTCTTAAACAGAAATAAGTTTAATGATTCTGTATAGATGATATTTATAATGATGAAATGGTGCTGAGATATATAATTGTGAATGACTTTTAGGGCATTAAAAACTAGCACATCCAACTTCATAAAACATTTGAAAAACTCACCCTCTAACCCTGTAAATACTGATATTTCACTATAGTATTTTTCTAAGACTGGAAAAATGTATTTAAAAAATATATTTTGTAATGACTTGGACTGTATGTAGTTGTCCCTCGACATAGATTGTAGAGATATTCAGAATTTTAGAAAGTTTTCAATTTTTGTTCACTTGATGCGCATACTATATGAGCCCGGCACACTTAACTCGGTGCTTATTCGTATGTATATTTAATTTGCATTGTTGGTTGGCTTTTCTTAAAATAATCTATTATGTAGATCTCTATTTGTGCTTGACCTTGTTCAAAATCAACTTAATGGTGCACCTGACCAATGGCATTAATTTTTTAAACAACATAATAAATAACTAATATTTCTCTATAATTGTGGATAAATATTCAGATCATTATTAGTAGTAAGCATGTCTACCTCAATCAGAGGTCAAGTCTTAATTTTGACCTTAGAAACTCCAAGAAAGGAAATTTCTACTTAGCTGACAAAGTATTTTCAGAAAACGGTAATTGGGACCTAGGTCAAGTAGAGGGTTTCATAATCTTGTCTACATTGGGATTAGTAATTAGTGCCTTAATATCCGAAGCAGAGTCAGATTGTTTTTTAATATAGGTTGATTTATTTATTCAGATTATTATTCACTGGAATTAATATTAGCACACCATCATTAAGAATGCATCACGGATTAACACACCTTCATTAAGTAGGCATAAAATATTAACCGACCATCATTAAGCAGGCGTCAAGGATTAACTGATCCTCATCAAGCAGGCATGAATGATTAACAGATCTTCATCAAGAAATCGTCAAGGATTAACATATAATCATAATATTATATAGTGTAATCTAATCAGCTTTATTTCATTGCTAAGGAAAACTGTAGAATGTCTTCAAATTTAAAGAATTGCTTAGCTCAGTTTTCAAAACAAAAAGACTCCCATGTGTTCAATTCCTTACCTTAAATTTTTTCTCAAACTAGAAAAAACCCAATTACATTCAAAATTATTATTAGCAATATAATACAAAACAGCAATTGGAAGAAAGTCTTTGAAAGTATTGCTGAAACAAGGTCCTATTGTGTAATAAGTTATGATAATTATAATGACGACACAGTTTATTTAAAGTTCAATTTCATGAATCTTAAGGATACATATGTGCTAAAATTGATATCGGCCATTTGCCATATGTTATATCTAGAGTTAGGAATCAAAGTGCCTCCTAAGAACACATATCAAAATACACATATTGAATACCAAGTAACTAAATAATAACATAGCATCATTTACTGCAAATAAGTTTATTCCCTTTGTGTCGATTTACTCTTGCATAATTTTGTTTGTATTTTTAAAATATACAGACATATACCCCAACGGCGGTTTTCATATATATTTCACATTGGTGTTGTAGAAGCTACATTAAAATATACCGTTAGTGTAGTGGCTAAAATCAAAGAGGATATATGTTGACTTCAGATGCCCCAGACCACAGAAGCTACGTAAATTTTAAATAGATTACATGCTTTCCGAAAAGTGTATCATCACACAACTTAACATTCTATCAGAGACTGTGGATCGTGAGTCACCGTTTTAATGAACTTTGCCACCTCTTTGCACCTCTATTACACCCAAATATGCTTGCTCCAAAAGTACAACGTAACCTGTATAGGAAACAATGTTACAAATATTCTACACATGGCAGTATTGACGGTGCTATATTTGAGGAAGAAAACCTAGAGCTGTAATTAAAATGGTAAAATTATCGCAATAGTCTTACCTGGCTGTGAGCTAAGCCAAAGTAAATTATCAAGGAAATAGTTTCATGGCACATCACCAGAAATGTGGCAATATGGTGCCAACAATAAGGCAGCTTTTAAAAACTTTAAAATGAATTGCACAATATTTGAAAAGATAAAACCTTCCAATAAGTGTGAACTTTAGCATAAAAAGATAAAATATTAAACGTGAAAACAATGAAATTCGGTAAAATGTATATAAGACAAAAAAGATAAAGGTAACACATGTACAATGCTTAAAATATACAGTTGCAATTTGTTATGTTAACAACAATTCCTCAAAAATGTTCATGATTTTTTGGGGTTGTACATCAACATACCTCTTCTCCGTGCAGCTCACGTCACTGGGTGCAATCAGTTCGACGCACTCCACAAGAATGTGTTCCGTTGTCAGTTCACACTGAAAAGATATGACTTATGGTTTTTGTGTACCCTTCAGGAGGTATGCAGGAGTCAGATATGTGCGTCTGATCAGCAATGCCATCTAATCTTAGCGACAGTTCTATCCGAGGGATGCTAGTCTGGATTTCATATTCTGAATTTTCTTTTCTTATATATGGTCAAATATGACGAACATGCTGCCTTATACAATATTGAATGTGAGTTAATGAAATATTTCATTCGGAAACGGTAGACTGCTGGGCAGCTTCATCTGCCTGTCCGTGGACCTTTTATTCCAATATCGTACACAATACTTTCCTCAGACTGTATCAGAATATTATATTTCTGTAATGTCAGGGGTATTAACGGGTTGTCAGATTTAAGATCATGTATGGCTTTCAGTATGAAAAGGGAATAGGAAAACATGTTAAGATTATGATTTCTTTCTTGATAGATTTCAATGTAGTTCAGTTTTATTATGGCTATATTGTATGCAGTAAACATTGACGCTTTATCTTATCGTCAGTTAAAGAAGATGTAACGGAGTGTTGCCATGGCAGGTCCAACTTTGTTTCTATACTTTGAACCGTCGGTATAAATGCACTTATGGCTACTACAGTAGGCTCTGATTTCATTAATTTACTCTGAATAGGAGGTAATTTGTCGAGGACCTTATGAATCTGAAAACATCAAATATAATTTCTGAGCGTCTTTTTTCACAACCAAAATGGTGATCCGGGAACATATGATTCTGCATTATTTAAAACGTTGTATTTGCTGTTATTAGTGATGACGATTTCTTGTCCGAGAAGATGAAATCAAGTAGTGTTTCTGAGAATAAAAGTTTAGTAGCTTGGCCTCAAAGACAACATCATATGTGGGACTTGATGAATTAGATGATAGTTTGGTAGCGTACTGGAGAGCATGCTTCATTTGTCTGAGATATAGTTATGGTCTTGTGTAGCTTGACGATGTGGTTGCTGAGAATGTGCATTTTACAGTTAGAATGTTAAATTTTCTATATCTCCAAAACATTACAAAGAGGCCAGTTGACCATTCAGTATTGATAATGACATATGATTGTTATTAAAAGTAATGAATCGCAAACAACAGAGATTAGAATTGTGCCAACCTTGTGTGATATTGGATGTGACCGATTTTGCCAGAGCACTAATAACAAAATACATGGATTTACGAGTGTGACAAACAGTACATTATTATTAGGTTTAAGGATAAACACAATGCTTATTCAATTGCTTATAAAATTGACTACGTGTATATCAACCATCTATATTTTCTTACTGCTGCAATGACCATTATACAAGGTCATATGCATGTAGATGTTAACGGGATGTATCATTGTTTATATTTCCATCGCTATAAACAGTATCAAATCAACATTACTAATTCATAGCATTAATTAAATCTGAAATGTATAAGTATTATGTACAAATTAAGGAAACTTGATTACAAATTGAATAATCACCGGAGTCAAGAAAACATCGCAAACAAATTGGCATAGCATTTGAGTCACTTTTTTAAAAAAAAATATTATCATTTATTATATACATAATTGTGAAATATTGAAACTAATTGGTGAAATAATTGTCAAATTATTTTCATTCAGGTATTTTCACATGTGAAAACATATCCTTCTCTTTCCACATGTGAAAACATATCCTTCTCTTTCCACATGTGAAAACATATCCTTCTCTTTCCACATGTGAAAACATATCCTTCTCTTTCCACATGTGAAAACATATCCTTCTCTTTCCACATGTGAAAACATATCCTTCTCTTTTCACATGTGAAAACATATCCTTCTCTTTCCACATGTGAAAATATGAGATTTCCAATCTTGCTATGAGACGATTACTTTTGTGTGCCGACATAAGTAATGACTGCATTAACAAAGACGAGCACTATGTGAGCTAGAACAAATAAAAAGAAACTGCATTACTTTCCAGACCGAAATTAAGTTTTGCTGAAGAAATTTGACACGACGCCGTATCTATGAAGATATTTCCTTTTACTTCCTTGACAGCGTTATAAAAAAACCCACAATAAAACAAAAACGAACAATAACAGAACAAAAGCCTTTCCCCCAAACAGTTGTGATGCACTGCTGAATCGGAATTGTTTTATGATCAAATGTGAACAGATAGTTTGCAAAATGTGAAAAATGTATTTTACTGCGACACATTAGGTAAACCCAATCCTACAGACGTCCTAAATCACTGATATGTATATGAACATCCTGTCAAGGTGAGCTGAATTTACAAAAAGGAGGATGGAGGTTTAGTGCTGAAGGGTGAATTTAATTTTTTAGGTATTTATTATAGAACAAGTTTGCTATGTACTAGAACGAAACGTTACTTGTGGTGCGTAAATACTATTTAACCACTCTTTAAAATATCATGTTTTTATATACACGATGAAATATGTATTTGCAGTGATTTAACAAACTTATCCAGCAGATGGGTGGTCTTAACGATTCGTAACATAGATATAGCTAAGTAATAGACTGAACAAGCAACATCTTTGTCATAGAAGCCATGGTGTTCCAGTCCAAAATTGTGTTCGCTCTTCATTTCTCCCTGCACACAGACATTCTACATATTTTAGATGGGATGGATAAAATAACAAGAATTAAGTTTTGATTTATAGCTCCAGTTAAACAGCCTGTTCCACGCTAATAAGTTGGAATGTAACGGCGAAGTAATTGTTTTACCAATTTAGCTGTTCATAGTGCGGTCTCGAGAAAACATTTGTGTCCCAATGCAACATTTTAAATATTTTAACCTTTCAGACCCATAATGGCTAAAATATTATTAGTTGCCAAAACAAGTTTAATTTGTATTTTTTAATAAAGAAAATCGCCATATTTATCTCCCGCGTAAAATACTGGTAGTATGGTTCGTATTTTGTCGTTTCTATATATGACTTACATAGCACACAAGTTGTGGCGCATGAAAATGTTGTCAGATAATTTACACCTTACAGAGGAACATCAGTATTAAATAAAGTTTTCATCTTGTATTTTGGCACACCCTGTTTTGATTCAGCAAATAATGACATCACTGAACATAAATGACCGAGAGGTCACAGTCGGATTTCATATCGCTACAAAAGAGACCAATAGAATGTTAGCTTGGTAAACCAAGGTTAAATGATTTACTTGTTCGTCTTTCACCTGTCAGATCTGATAGAATTGTTCCCATTTTATGGCATACTTTAGTTTCCACAGAAAACAATGAACGCACTCAAGTAGGAAGGTAAGATTTTGAAATTAATTCTTCGACTTCAGTCAAATTATAATCAACCCAACCGGAGCCTCATTCGTCTGTCGGAAGTAAAGCAAAGAGGACCTAAGTAGGGAACTTGTACTCAATTACACAGAATCGATTCAAGATATGGGAAGAAAAGTTAAATAGTGTGCCGACCAATAACGATTGTAAATGATTCCTTGTACAGACAGTTATTGTTTTATTGAAATCCATTGAGTTTCCTGTAGTTGTAATAAACTCTAAAGATATAACAAATCAGACACTCCGTCATATATTAATGCAAGGTGTTAATGTTGCAGTTCACATTTACAACATTTTATCGGTGAATAACCAAGAATATCAGGCATCCTTGACCATTTCAGGCATACACAAAAAATTCACCTCCTTTTTAAAATGTCCAGCAATACCCTAAAACTCAAAGCATATATAAAACGTCAGTGTATACCCTTAAACTCAATGTATATATGAAACGTGTACTAATACCGGAAATCTCAATGCATATGTAAAACGTCCAACAGTACCCTAAACCTCAATGCATATGTAAAACATCCATTAATACCCTAAACCTCAATGCATATGTAAAACATCCATTAATACCCTAAACCTCAATGCATATGTAAAACATCCATTAATACCCTAAACCTCAATGCATATGTAAAATGTCCAGTAACACACTAAAACGCGATGTTTATGTAAAACTTCACTAATACAAAATCTCAATGCATATGTAAAACCTCTAATAATAGCCTAATACTCATTTAATGTGGAAAACGTGCACTAACAGCCTAAAACTCATTCAATGTGTAAAACGTGCACTAACAGCCTAAAACTCATTCAATGTGTAAAACGTGCACAAACAGCCTAAAATTCATTCAATGTGTAAAACGTACACTAACAGCCTAAAACTCATTCAATGTGTAAAACGTACACTGACAGCTTAAAACTCATTCAACGTGTTAAACGTACACTAACAGCCTAAAACTCATTCAATGTGTAAAACGTACACTAACAGCCTAAAACTCATTCAGTGTGTAAAACGTACACTAACAGCTTAAAACTCATTCAACGTGTAAAACGTACACTAAGAGCCTAAAACTCATTCAATGTGTAAAAAGTATACTAACAGCCTAAAACCCATTACACATTACGAGTCTATAATAAAATCATCGATGTTTAAAAAAAAATGAAAAAAAATGAAAGGTTTGTGGTTTTGCACTTAGTGTCGTAAATGACATCCACTTAATGACAACAATTTGCTGCTTGGAACTTGACAATGCCATTTAAATTTCATGTATACGATTACTTACAGACAAATTTAATTACATATGTACAAAAATACCTACCTAAATATTCTTCCGTATTAAGCACCTTCCTTCCATGCTACTCTTGCAATGTAGTGTTAATTTTGCTAATAATGATGGTTGTAATTTTCTACTTGTAGTAGTTGTTTTATAAACTACTACTACTACAACTACTACTACTACTACTGATACTGATACTAATACTACTACTAATAATAATAATAATATTGTTGTTGTTAATTGGACTGTTCGATGTAGAAAGTGACCCTTTCAATAGTCAATATAGATCATCATGTTACAAATATTAACAAAACGTATCCCACTTACATCGATGAACCAAAATCCTGTTTCACTTATGTATTTCATTTTTACATTGTATTCATAAAATTGCTAATGATTAATCCAAATTTTCAGACAAAGAAGGAAATAATAACTGACAACATGACATATTTAGACTTTAAAGTCCGAGCCAGTACAATATATAAATTGAAGAATGGAATTGATCCGGGATAGATGGATCATTTTGGGAGAGCTATTCCCGTGGGAAATGACAATTAGCGGAAAGGTGCGAAACCTTCATCATACTTTATATCCATGAGGCAAATTTTAACTGGCTTCATCGGTGAACGTCACTAATGATAACTTAAGTATGATATTTGCTCTGTTATGTTCATGCCATTACCTCACACTTTGATGGAGAAATCACATTACACATAACGTAATACTGACAAAATTGTTCGCCTTGCTTTTAGGGGTTGAGATGGCTGATATACGAGACTAAGTACCGGACTAATTACTGACAGCAAAATCAGTGTGCTTCATATTCATTATCTTCAAGCTGTGTTGAGGGTAAGTTATTAAACTGCCTTCATAGTCAGTTTGGCAGTCAGTTTTATATATATATATACACATACATACATACATACACATACATACAGACGAAATGACATACATAACACATACATACACATGGAATCGTGCTTACGTAATGACGTATTTTAACAGGATATGTTTAAATAAATTGAACAACGCTAAAAGCCACGGATACATTTTTCAGACCCTACCTTGTGAGATCGCGGTCCACGTTTAAGGAAGCTTTTTTATTTGTGTGTGGTTTTGTTATTGGCTGATTATTATTTTTTTAAATTCAGCCATGTATTTCGACATAGCTGACTCCATTCATATTTCATATTGACTAAGTACTTAAGGCAATGTTGACAAGCTACCTTAACTAAGAACAACACTGCTTGGAACTTTAGCAATATCATGATTTAGACAATATACAAAAAACAACACCAGGTAAACCTCTTTTAAGAGACACCTGTTATGTATATTTGATTTAATTATATCTGATTTAATATATATTTATTTAAATGTATTTTTTTTAGTTTTATTTTTTTTTATTTTTCATTACATGATAGTGTAATGTAAATTTAATCACTAGAGATAATACTTTTTTTTGAAAATAGTTTGACCTTGACTCTTAGTTTATAAACACCAGGTGTTGATCTAAATCCTGACCTTGTTTCAGAATTTGTAGCTACCTTCGTAAACAAGTTCTATTTTATTTTAAAATGATTGGTTGCTTCCAAGGTCATGATGGGACTTTGTCTTTTAGATATAAACATTTTATTTTTATTTTTATTTCTTAGAGTAAAAATTATTGGTTTTCGTCAGGGTCACACTGGGCAAACGTGATCTGTAACAAGCGCTTGCTTCTATAAACTTCCGGAAGATGATCACGTGACCCTTGTTTACGTTTTAGATAGCCCATATAACCCATGTTTTTGAGAATTAATCTCAGTAGAAGCTGGACTGTTGAACTGTTAGTTGTATGTTGTGCTGTTTGGAGTTATTTCAAATTACTTGGTTTGGAGTTATTTCAAATTACTTGGATTCAAAAGGATTAATTCCATTATTTTTCTGGAAAATATGTGTGCTCATGCAATATTGTAGAACAAAGACAGTTTTTAATATAAAAGTTTATTCAGCTATCAAAAACCGGAGTGATAATTTGTATTTCTACAAGGAATTGTAGACTTCAACACTACAGATTGCAGCATACGTCATCGTCTTCCATCTTGTATTCTTCGTCAGGATTCGAACGTGAAATCAGTAGAACATTTTGTTATTATGACTACTACAATTTATTCTCGGATTAATTTTGGATTTGATTCTATAAAACCGTAAGTTCATATTTGTTTCCTCATTTTTACTGAATTTTTCCAGGGAAATAATTTATTATATTTTTCAAAGCTTATTGTTTTCACACTTTCTTGTGTTACTGTTTATTCGAGCCTAAACAACTGACATAAGACATTCTGACATGTCCGTCAACACCATACGTCTCCGTTGATATCATAAGAACAGTCAAAGAAGTCAGAGAACAGCAAAAATGTCAGAGAACAATCAAATAACAGTTTGAGAACAGTCAAAGAACTGTCGAAGAAGTCAGAGAACAAGCAAGAAGTCTGAGAACAATCAAAGAACAGTCAGAGAACATTCAAAGAACAGTCAGAGAACATTCAAAGAACAGTCAGAGAATTGTCAAAGAACAGTCAGAGAACAATCAAAGGACAATCACAGAACAATCAAAGAACAGTCAGAACAAAAACAACAACAGCTAATTAAGACTTCAGATTCAGATTTTACAAGATTCGTGAAGAGATAATTTAAAAACCTCTGTTATTCATTTAGTTATGGCCCTTCATGCAGTGTTTAATTGAGTTTTAAGCTTCACGACTTCATGAATCATGTATAATAGGAATACAGTCCTTATAACTTATAATTACCTAAAGATTTTAAAAATAACAACCAATATCAAGGACTATATAATGGAACAATATTTTAACCATTGTTTAAAATATTGTCAACGAATGAAAGATAGGCGCATTAATACGCACATAGTATCTTTCTGGCGTAATTAACTAATTACTTCTTGTTTTCTGGTTCACATGATGGGATTGTAACCAGTCTAAAAGCTTGTACAAATTCTTAAAGAAATTTGTAATTATGTTTTTAATTAAAGGCTTGCAGTATGCCTCTAGGGATACCGCATATTCTATGATAAACTTTCTTCAGCTAACGCTGCATAGAAATTATATAATGATTAAAATACTATATTCACACAACACAACAGGTATTGATCCACTCCTTCATATAAATTATAATGCTATTTTTCAGGAAATACATTTGGGTGTATATTAGACCTCCTTCACTATCGATTGCGCCTAATTTGGAAGAAAGTACACAAATGATTGAAAATTGATATATAGGATAATATGCCTCTGATTGGATATATATTCAATAAACAAACAACGTACAGTGCGAAACTGGTATCTAAACCTGAGCGCTTTCGACTCTTTAATGAGTTTTTTCCAAGGCAAATTCTTATGTTACGTGTTTTGGCTCGAATAAGCAATTCTGTAAAAATGAGGGGAAAAAATATGAACTTACGGTTTTAAGAATCAAATAAAAAAATAATCCAATAATAATGCACGAATAAAATTTTTGAAGTCCTAATAACAAAATGTTCTAATGATTTCAAGTTCGAGTCCCGACGAAGAATCCGAGATGGAAGACGACGACGTATATTGTAACCTGTTGTGTTGAAGTCTACAGTTCCTTGTAGAAAGAAGAAATATCACTTCGGTTTTGGAAATCTGAATAATTTTTTTAAATAAAAGCTGTCCTTGTTCAACAATTTCATACCAGCACACGTATTTTCCAGGAAAACAAAAATAAATAATCCAAGTAATTTGAAATAACACTAAACAGCACAAAATACAATTTTCAGTGTAAGAGCCCACATCAGAATAACTCTCCAAAACAAAGGTTATATCTTATTCTAAACGCAAAAGGGGGTCACGTGATCATGTCCCTGAACCTCGACGAAATTATTTACTTGTCAAAATACACGTACACCCAGTGTGGCACTGACGAAACCAACCATTTTACTCTAAGAAATAAAATTTAAAACATTCTATTTAAATTTTAAACACATAGTCCCATCATGACCTCGACATAAACCAATCATTTTAAAATAAAAATAGAACTTCTTTACGTGGTTGCTACTTAGTTTGAATCAAGGTCAGGATCTAGGTCAACACCTAGTGTTTACAAAACGAACAGTCAAGGTCTAACTATTTCCTGGAGAAAAGTATCATCTCCAGTGAATAAATTTACATTACAATAACACCTAATGAAAAAGAAAGAAAAATTAAAACTGACAAACACACAATTAAATTGAGAAAAAAATATTAAATCAGATATAATTAAGTCAAATATATATAACAAAATACAAAACATAGACAAACAAATAAAACAGAAAAAGGGATATGTTTGCGAAACTTTACATGTAAAAAGCGCTCAGATTAGATAGATACTAGCTTCGCACTGTTGGTTGTCAGTTTATTGAATTTATCTAATCAATCCCTGACATACGTGATCCCTTGCTGGATCCAGTGTATTTGAAATGAGTTCGCCTTATTATATATATATATATATATATATATATATATATATATATATATATATATATATATATATATATATATATATATATATATATATATATATATACATATATATATATGTGTGTGTGTGTGTGTGTGGGTGGGTGGGTGTGTGTGTGTGTGTGCAAGGCTTAACATACACATCAGCAAATCTCTAGCTATATGGTGCAAAACCTAGCTAGTAATACGTTCGAACACGTTGCTAAAATCCCCAGGGTGTCAAACCCTTCCAATAAATGGTAAGTATCCACTAAACACAAAATAGAAAAATCATGACATTCCGAAAGCGTCTCCAAACGGCATATAAAACGAAGACAAATTCCTGTACTGTATACCGATATCACAGAAAAGACAGAATATTTAAAACATAGTGATAAAAAGATTCATGCGACAAAATATAAAATAATTTCTTCCTAAATGGGCATAGAAACTGTAACTGGTTATTCATTCATATATGCATTCATACACATGCTGCACGAATAGCCCACAAATTAAACTATAGAGTGGAGATCACAGTGTGATTTGATCCAGAATGATTTTGAACTGAGCTGAGACTTCTTGAAGAAGAATGAAGTATGTGCTTAATTCCAATACCTACTTAAACCTGTGACCAATCACTTTAAGCGTTAGAATTAAGTGCCTGATTAAAAGATGACTGTGGAATAGAACAGTTGATGTTAGTACCAGGTATAATACAGTTTAAAATGACACATACTGCACCAATCTGTACTTCTATGACCGGTAGCTGTAAAACAGTTGATTCGATTAATACCGAAAGATAGCTACATTATCATCAACACATCTCTGGCACATAGTTAAATGCAAACGAGTGATTTTCTTTGGACAGTTAGCGCCCACACGATTAGGATCATAAAATCCGGTGTTAAAGTGAAAGGATCCCCTTCGATGATTCTTCGAGCGAAATATGACAGTTTTTAATAAGGCATATCTGGTGTGAAAATGATTGATTCAACTAGCCCACTCCCAACAATTAACAAACAATGTTGTGTTGTGGAAACATTGAATGTTGCTGATTGCCCGCATAACCAAAGTTAATGAGTTTTGCAGGGTTTTCTTTTCTGCTACATCTTACAGTTTCACCTTCTTCATGGGAGAAATATTTTAAAAGTTATGAAAGTGGAATTCCCAGTCATGTTACAACATACTTTCTCGAATGTTGTTTGATTTAACCTTGATGTTATAAATGCTGAAGAAATCTAGTATAGATTATTTGAACGTACTTGAGTGTTTCTCTGTTGTTTTGATGCAATAATTATTTGTGTTTTTATTTATTTCTAGTTTGTATTGAATTTATATGGGGAACAAGAAAATTGTTTTAATTTCATGGAATTTAGTATATAAAGAAAACATACCAACAAGCAAAACATGATGCCACAAAAAACATCTATAAAGCTATTTTATTTTTCAATAACTTAATCCATACGTATGATTCTACACACTTGTATTGTGAGAGATGAATTCTCATTTCTTTCTTTCGCAAAAATGACGTGTTATTGTGG